>JADLZN010010135.1:0-42904 GCA_018155175.1 Sinocyclocheilus anophthalmus
ACACACACCGCGCGCGCGCACACACACACGGCGCGCGCGCGCACGACACACACGCCGCGCGCGCGCACAGAGCCAACACACGCCCGCGCGCGCTGCACACACACACACACGAGCGCTCGCCGAACACACACACACCGCGCGCGCGCGCACACATCACCGCGAGGGCGCGGGGCGCGGGGTGAGATGTCGGGCGGCGCTCACGTCAGCGACAAGGCGCGCGCGGGCGCGCACACAGGGAGGCAAACGGGCGCGCGGCGCACGACAACCACACGGCGGCACACACACGAGAGCGCAGCACGACCAGGCACGGGACGAGCGAGAACGAAAGACACGGAAACTCACGGCGCCTGGCAGGCGCAAAGCCAACCGGAGGTACCGCGCTGCGAGCACACACACGAGCAGTTCACATGCACACGCGTGCGCGCGCGCGACAAACACCCGCGCCCACAGCCAAGGGCGCGCCGCACGGCACACGGGCGCCGCGCCGCACAAACACGCGCGGCGGCGCACACACGGAAGCGCGCACCACCCCCACGGGGGGCGCGCGGCGCGCCACGGAACGGGGGCACCAGGACCGGACGCCGGCGCGGGCTGGGCGACACACCAGGGGGGGGCGGACGTGGGGAAGGACGCGCGGTCGGCGCGCGCACAGCACAGCGCGTCGGGCGCGCGACCCAGCGTGCAGCACGCGCGTCTGGGCTCGCAGGCGGGACGTCTGAGCGAGCCGCTGGACGCGTCGGCTCGCACACGAAGAGGCCGGGCGAGGACGGCGGCCATCGAGGCGTCGCTGGGGTGGGGGGGGACGCGGAGTTAGCGTCCGGCACCGCAACGAGCCGCAGGCGCGGGAGGCGCGACACGACCCACCGCCTGGGCACAGATCACACCGAGATAGAGCGGCCGTCTACACACAGGACGACGGAGCGGTGCGCGCACACAGCGACGCGGGCGGGCGCAGAAGCAGCTACACGGGCCGCACAGCAAACGCGCGCAACCAACACACAGCGCACACAACAGCGCGCGCGCGCGCACACACTACACGCGCGCGCGAGCACACTCGACACGCGGCGCCGGGCGCACAGGCACGACGCGCGCGCGCGGCAAACCAACGCGCGAGCGAGCACCACGAGGGAGCGCGTCGCGGGCGCACGACAGCACACGCGCGCGCGCGGTCACACACACGCGGCGCGCGGCGCTACCAGCGAGCCCGCGCCGCGCGGAGCACACACACAGGAGCGGCGGCAAGAACACACACACACAGTCAGCGCGCGGGTTCCAAAGCAAGCGAGCGGCAGCGCGCGCGAAGCAGAACACACGCGCGCGCGCGCACATGACACCACACACGCGGCGAGCGCGCATCGGACACAGGTCCCCCCCGCATGCTGGCGCGCGCCGCTACGACATGCACAACGCCGGCGCGAGTCACACGGGACACAGGGCTGGCCCTCCGCACAAACGAAGGGCGTGCGGCGGGGCTACACGGACACACGCGCCGCACACACACGGGGCGCGGCGCGCGAACACACACGCAGCGCGGCGCACACCACGCGCGCACCTACACGCAGCGCGCGGCAGCACACACACGCGCGCAACACTAGCCACGCGGGCGCGCAAACAGCCACGGCGGGCGGGCGCACGCACAGACGCGCTCGCAGCACACAGCGGGTCGCGCGCACCACCAACGCGCGCGCACACAGCACTGCGCGAGCGCACACAAACGCGAGCGGCGCATAAACAGCCACGGCGACGCGAGCGCCACTGAAACGCGCGCGCGCTTAGCCACACAGCACGCAGCGCACACGCGGGGGGTGTGGTGTAGGGCGGAGGGGCTAACACACGCGCGGAACACACACGCGCGCGGACGCGGTCACCGAAGCACGGCACAGCAGAGGGCGAAGAGGCAAGAAAGGAGAGGCCGCGAGAGAGAACCACCTCACGCGAGCAAAACACACGCGGCGCGAGGAACTTACAGACATGCATGGGCGCGGGCGCAAGACAGGAAACGGAGCGTAGCACAAAACCGCTCGCGCTCGCGCACACAACACACCATAAACGCGCTCAAAACAAAAAACAAGAAGCGAGCGACCGCAAAAAAACACGCTCGCGCGGCGCACACAAAGACGCGCTACGTCCGGAGAACAAAAACTCACTCGGTAGCAGGTGCTAAAAGAGTGCGGAGGATGTTCATTTTTTTTTTTATTAGGTTATGAACCCCCCGCCCCCGCGGGGGATAAGTATAGTCTAGATCGCAAGTCGTCGGTTTTGCGGTAATCAACACTCACGTACGCTCTATTCTTGGTGGTGCATCATCACAAACTAGCTGTTCACAAAACACACTCTCTCAGCCCTCTCCTACACACATGTTATCTCTCTCATGAAAAACCAAGACTCTCTCATCTCTAGAACACACACCGCTCCTCTCTTTATCTCACACAGAAAGCTCTCTCTTTATGCCCACACAACACGAGGATCTCTCTACTCCTCCGCAAGCCTACGCCTCTTCTCTCTACACCACACATGCTCCTATCACCAACGACCGCACTGAATTAGCACGGCAAAAAACATCTCTCTCTAACACACTGCTCTCTCTCTCTTCTGAGATGTAAAGACAACGGACCGCGGGGCAAAGACTATAGCTCTCTGCCTCTCACACATCCACACATCTCCGCCTCTCATAAAACTAGCAATCTATCTTCTCTCATCCCACACAGACACTGCATCTCTCTCTATAAACCACACTCTCTCTCGATCACACACACACTCTCTCTCTCTCTACACACCTGACACTCTCTCGAGACACACTCTCTCTTCACACAGGCATAACTCACACACAACACTTTACCACAATCAACACTCTCTCACACAACTATCGCTCTCTCTCACACACCTACGCGCTCTCTCTTCACACCACTACACGATCTCGCAACACACGCGCTCGCTTCTCATCTCTCACAGGCACACACACACCAGTCTCTCAACACAGCACACACCACGCTCTGCTTCAACACACACCAGGCTTAATCTCTCACACACACACTTCTCTCTCTCTCAGTATCACACACACGCTCTTCTTTGTCTCACCACTTATATCACTCGCTACTCACACACGCAGTCATATTCGTATCTCTCCACACACACTCTCTCTCTTCGCGTGCTCACACACACACCCTCTCTCTCAAAACACAAACTCTCTCTCCACACACACTCTCTTCTCACACACACTTTCTCTGATCACATATACAGCATCCTCTCTCACACCACTCTCTCGCACACACCACCTCTCACACACTAGGACGCACTCTCTCTCTCTCTCTCACAACAGCGAACTTTGGCTTAACACCTATCTCAACAATAAAGACAAGATGCAGCTGCTCTCACACCGACCTCTCTACACTCGACCAGCTCTCGCTCGACACCACCATCGTCCTTCCTCATGAAAAACTATCGAGTCCCTGGTCGCGACCACACAGCCAGGAGCCGTTTCGGACAGAATATCTCTCGTCGACTTCAACTCAAACAATATATGTCGCTCACCCACACACATCTCTATCAACACCCCTACACTATATATCACACACACTCTCTCTTCAGAACAGGCCACTCTGCGCTCTCTACTCACACAGCACACTCTTCTCTCTCTCTCTCTCTCGCTCACACGCACACACACACACACACACACCTCTCTTTCTCTCTCTCTCTCTCTCACACACATCTCTCTCTCTCTCTCTCTCTCTCACACACACCACATTCAACATAACACTCTCTATCTCTCTCTACTGTCCCTCAACACCACACACATCACAAACACAGCCACACATCGTCTCGTCTCACACACTCCTCTCACACTACTCTCTAGCCACAATGAAAACTCTCGTCTCATCACCGACTCTTTCTCTCACACGCTCTCTTCATCACACAGAACATCCTCTCGTCTCTCGTATACAGACTCGCTCGTCACACTCTCTCTCTCTGCACACCACACACACTTCTCAGACTATCGAACGGTCTCGATGCTCGTCTCTCTCTCTCTACAACGAATGCTTCCTCACATACGAAAATCTCTCTCACACCCTCGTCTCTCACACGTCAGCGCTTCACACACACTGGTCTCCTCTCTCAAAACACTCTCTCCGACACTCTCTCACTGGGGCTCACACCAACCTCGGCTCACATCCCACTCTCTACCTCTTCACACACAACACGTTTCTATTACTCTCGCTCTAATTCTCTGTTATCGTCAAGGATTACAGAGTAACTGATAGATATGCTTGCTGAGTACCCCACACACCCACAAGACAACTCCTCTCTCCACACACATAGTATCTAATCTCTCTTCTCTCTCACACACACGACACATCACAGCACTCTCTCTCTGCTTGCTCACTCACACACAACACACACACACACAACGTTACACCACACACTCTCTTCTCCACACCCGACTCTCTCTCACACACTCTTCCAACACACTCTCTCTCACAACTCTCTCTCACACTCTCTCTCTCACACACACTCTCACACACACACACACACACTCACACTCTCTCTCTCACACACACTCTCTCTCTCACACACACACACACACACACACACACACACACACACACACACACACACAAGAATATGGGAATGCAGTAACGCAGTGCAGACGTCATATTTTGATCTTGCATCTCAAGCATCTTGATTTAAGGATGTTTAGATCGCGTTATACGAGACAACAAGACACACACGTTAGCAGATATATTCATTTGTGCAGTGCATGCAGCATTACTACCATGAAGACTTGCCGAATGTAGAGGAGCGAGATGTTAAACCCGCAGAAGCTGATCTAGTGAGCAACAGAAACACACACACACCTGCTCTCTCCTTCTGCTGTGTAGCTCTCAGGCTAATAACAGCGGCGCTGCTCACATCTCGCGAGGCTGCCAGGGTCACAGGGTCACAGGTCAAACCAGTTTGACGGAATTGGGTTTTTATATATATACACGTGTGTGTGTTTAACTATTCATATCAGTTTATTTGAATATAAATGACAAGAGTTCACCTTTTTTTTTTGTAATTTAAACATCACGACTGTTCGTTTGTAAATGAGGAAAATAATGATCATCCAGTGTTGGGTAAATTAAAGTAATTAATTACTAGTTGCTAATTACATCTTCAACAGTGTAATTAGATTACTGTACAAATTACTCTCTCCAAAAAAGTGTTTAATCACTAATACTTTCTAAACACTTTTTCAAGGTAAAAGTAATTAAATGACAGTAACTCGTTAGACCCAGCACTGCTCTCATCTCTCTTCAGCAGGAACAATCATGCTCTGTTATCTTCATTTATATCTGTTTTACACTCCTTCATCTCCCTCGTGCATGACCGCGCCGTTCCGCGGGAGATTTAAACAGCGGAAGTGACGCACGCGCCGGCGGAAGGAGCCATGAGGAGCTCGACATCTTCTTCTTCTTTCAGGTTTAATGGTGGTTGGCAACTCATCTCAAAGGTGCATTACCGCCACCTGCTGGACTGCAGTGTGCGCATCAGACTGGCACCAGAGGAGTGCAGAGGGAAGAGAGAGAAACCTTCTTTCACTTAACCCAGTGTTTTTCAAAAATAACATTAATAAATTGTGCACTCTCCCAGAGGTTTTCCCTAATAAATGCTCAAGTGTCATGCTTTGTTCATGCATTTGTGCCTTTAATTCTGCCCTATCTTCTTCATATGTTTGCAGTCTAACAGTATATGCTTCACTGTCTCTTGTACATTACAATAAGTGCATAATCCAGTGGGATGTTGTCTTTAAAGCAGTGTGGCCCATGCTGAGACGTGAGACTAGCATCTCCTCCCGTGGGCCTCTGCTCGTCCTCATGCTTGTGACTACTTGATGTTGTATACTGAATAAATGACGTCCTGTATCCGCTGTGTTCCAATATTCCTGCCATATTTTAAGTGAATGTTGCTTTATGATGGTTTTGACCTCTGCTCTACTTATTGGTACGTGCACATCTACTGTTTCATGCTTTGTAGAGTTTTTTGCTAGCATATCCACAACTTCATTCCCTTCCACCCCTACATGTGCAGGAACCCAAAGGAAGGAGACAGCCATTCCCTTATTATGAAGTGTGAGAATCAAGTGGAGTATTGATAAATGAGGTCTTGTCTACATGACGCTCTCCCAGATTGAATGCTTAATAATGCTGATAAACTGTCCGAGGCTATAACGACACCTTGATTCTGATTATTTTCCTCCACCCACCCTAATGCCAGTAAAACTGCTACTAACTCCACAGTGTAAACTGACAGGTAGTCTGTTGTCCTCTTTTTGACTACTACTTCACACCGAGGAATAAAAAATGCTGCACCAGTACGGCCTGTTTCCGGCTGCTTTGATCCATCCGTAAATATGAATAATTCCTCTTGATACTGCTCTACGTAGTTTTGAACTATTATCCACTGTGTGGAGTTTTCTTTTAGTATTTGTTGTAAGCTTATATTTACAGATGGTTTTACACATTTCCAGGGTGGCATCATTGATATTGCCACAGTGGGTGCTATTGCACCTGATTGAGACCTGCATTTTGAGCCTTAGCATTCCCCACCCATCCAAAACTGTAAAAATTGCTTTTATTATGCTCTGCGCATTCTTGCAAGACAGTATTTGTGGGGTGCACCATACTATGCCCTTGTAAATTAGTCCAATACGCCAACATGATCTTGACCCTCCTAATACGTAGCGGCGTCTCTCCTGCTTCCACCTGTAATGCAGTTACTGGTGATGTTTTAAATGCTCTGGTACTAATCCGGAGTGCCTGTGCCTGCTCCACATCAAGCTTTTTAAGGTTAGATTCCAATGCAGACATATATACGCTGAACAACCATAGTCAGAGGCAGTCCTCATGAGAGCCTGATAAATGTTTATTAGCGATGCTCTACTCGCTCCCCAGTCTCGCCCTGATAGACATCTCAACACGTTGTTGATCTTCTTACACTTATTTCTGACCTTATCAATATGCTGACACCAAGTCAGCCTCTCATCAAAGAGAACTCCTAGAAACCTCACCACCTTAACCTGTTCCAAATCTTGTCCATACAATTTCAGTGGCACTACTTTGTGGCGCTTAGAGAAGCAGGAGCGCGATATTGTGTGCAGTGTGCTATATAATAGTGTTATGACATGAGTACTTCAAATAAACTCTGCTCTGTTAAATACGACTATAAGGCATTAAGTAACACTATTTACTGTTGCCAGCTCATTTTCAGGGGAAGCTGCTAAAGGACGGACGATTTGTTGCTAAAAGACGGTGTGACGTTATTGCGTGATGCGTATCACGATGGCCAAAGGTGTCCCGGCATCAAATCTCGCTAACCGATAATATTGTTATTTGTCAACTAATATAAATGCATAATATAATGTTAAAATATAAATAACTTTTTATATTACAGCATTGAATTATGGAACACTTACACATTTTTGAACGATTACAAGTTTGTTTACATTGTAAAAGTTGCCAAATAAATTTTAAAAAATAGCTACATTTGTTGCTAGGTGCTTTTGGAAGAAAGTTAAAACAAATGCTGAAGGCGTCCTGTTTAACGAGACGCATGTGAGCTCTCTCCAGTTATGCTGAATTTAATGATGTCCACATGACTGCATAACTGTTCAGAAAACCTGTTACCTGTGCGCTAGACGCAGGTGTGACTTCATGTTGACTTCTGCTAACACTCTCCTCGTCCTGTTCTTTTCGTAGGTCCGTCAATCGTGAGTCACCAGCGAGAGGTGAGTGTGTTCAGTGTCTCACTGACCGTATCTGATCATGTGACACGCATGGGCTCACTGACCGTATCTGATCATGTGACACGCATGGGCTCACTGACGGCTCACTGACCGTATCTGATCATGTGACACGCATGGACTCACTGATGGCTCACTGACCATATCTGATCATGTGACACGCATGGGCTCACTGACGGCTCACTGACCATATCTGATCATGTGACACGCATGGGCTCACTGACCGTATCTGATCATGTGACACGCATGGGCTCACTGACGGATCACTGACCGTATCTGATCATGTGACACGCATGGGCTCACTGACGGATCACTGACCGTATCTGATCATGTGACACGCATGGGCTCACTGACGGATCACTGACCGTATCTGATCATGTGACACGCATGGGCTCACTGACGGCTCACTGACCATATCTGATCATGTGACACGCATGGGCTCACTGACCGTATCTGATCATGTGACACGCATGGGCTCACTGACCGTATCTGATCATGTGACACGCATGGGCTCACTGACGGCTCACTGACCGTATCTGATCATGTGACACGCATGGGCTCACTGACCGTATCTGATCATGTGACACGCATGGGCTCACTGACGGATCACTGACCGTATCTGATCATGTGACACGCATGGGCTCACTGACGGATCACTGACCGTATCTGATCATGTGACACGCATGGGCTCACTGACGGATCACTGACCGTATCTGATCATGTGACACGCATGGGCTCACTGACCGTATCTGATCATGTGACACACATGGGCTCACTGACCGTATCTGATCATGTGACACACATGGGCTCACTGACCGTATCTGATCATGTGACACACATGGGCTCACTGTAACGGACATGACCGTTATCTGAGCATGTGACACGTTATTTTTATGGCTCATGACCCCGTATTGATCAGTTGTGAGCACGCATAGGCTCACGGACAGTATCTGATCATGTGACACGTCTTAAAGTGTGGGTCATGACGGCCACTGACTGATCTGATCGTATGTGACAACATCTTACCCTGGGCTCACTGACGGATCCACTGATCCCGTATGCTGACTAATGTTGACGACAGCAATGGGGTCTCACTGCGGGACACTGACCGTATCTGCATCATGTGACACGCCAGTGGGGGGCTGTCATGACCGGATATCTGATCTGGACAGCGCATGGGTCTACACCGCTGACGGCTCACAACTGACCGTATTCGAGGATCTGTGACAAGAGTATGGGTACTCACTGTAGGCTCCACTGACCGATCTGATCATGCTGATTATAATAAAATATATGGATTTATACCGGCCACCCTGTTTTCCGAAGATATCGGTCATCAGCCTGTCAAAGAATCCCATATTCGGTCGGCCACTAGTAAGATGTACGGTATTGTGGATTTTGGGTAATTCCCAGATCTTCCATAGGTGGTGAAAAGTGAATGCTTAAAACATCACGTATAAAGAGGTGAATCTGTATTAATATCTGGGAAGAATTGCATGTATTCGGTATTTGAAGGGATTTAAGCTCCAGTTGGAATGATCCAGGGAAACGTCCGCCAAAAGTGCTTCCCTTTGATCACTTTGGATTCAAATTGTAAATGCATAATATTTATGCGCGTTACTATTGTTAAATTGCAGCAGGTGTGAAATGTCTAAATTACTTTCATTGACGTCACAGATGATTAATAGCGGCTGATTAACAGTATGGAGTATTAACAAAGCAAAGAGTTTGGGTGGTCTATGGATGTGATGCATTAGTGCAGGGTCCATGTGTGTGTGTGTGTGTAGTGTTTTTGTGTGAGTGGGGTTTGTTTTTTGGACAACATAAAAGAGAGAACGAATTGAGTGTGCCCTGGCTGAGGACCCGAATACTGACAATACTGTGTTTTTTGCACGAGACGAGCAGAACATATACAAGCACAGCATACTTTGTGCTGAAGAGTCTTATTCTTTCTCCAGGTGTTTTCCAGCCGCTACAGCCTCATCCAGACATCGACTCTTCCTCTTCATCATCTAGAAATGCAGTGCGAGATGATCAGAGCACTAGAGCACAGGTACCGTGTTTTTAATTCTCCTGACTCTGTTGCTCTTTCATGTTTCCATGCTAATCTCTGCTGGATCCTGTCCGGGCTGGAGCGAGACTTTAGACCGGGTCCTCGAGGGGCTCCCGATCAGTTATCCATCAGACAGAGTGAGCAGGGTCATGGCACCACGCCTGCTGATCCATCTCATCATGATCAGGGGCCTCATTTATAACCGTTGCGTACGCACAAAACCTGCCCTGAAAGAGGCATACACCACTTCCTATGCAAAAGTTGGGATTTATAAAAACAAACTTGACTGGAAAATTTGCGCACATGCACGCAAACTCTGACCCATGCGTACAGATTTTTTTTTCCTGGAGAGAGAAAAGTAATGAAAACAGTTTAAAATCATTGTTTACTTCATGTCGATATACACATTTACATTAAATATTCCACTTTCATTAATGGAGATATAGCAACTGAAAATTAGCAAAGAGTTCATACACTGAAGTTACACCAAATTTATATGAATTTAGACATAGCCTATTAGTGAGAGAACGAGTGATCAACCCCCCTCCCCCCCCCCATGATGACACTTGCAGTGGGGGAAATAATTTATTCATCCCCTTGACTTGATTTTATAGTTTGCCCACTTACAAATAAAAGGAGAGTCTGTCATGTTTTAAGGTTAGGTAGGTTATTTTAACGTATTTAGAGACAGAATACCAACCAAAAAAAAAAAAAAAACACATTATAAGGTTGAAGTTTATTTTGGCTTTAGTGAGTGAAATAAGGATTTGATCCCAACAAACAGCAAGAATTCTGGCTCCCACAGATTGGTTATGTGCCTATGTGGAACACAGATTAGTCCTGCCACTTTAAGAAGTTACTCCTAATGTCAGCTCGTTTGGTGTATAAAAGACACCTGTCCACACAATTTGTATCTTCCATTCCAACCTCTCCCACCCCCATGGGCAAGACCAAAGAGCTGTCAAAAAAATGTCAGAGACAAGACTGTAGATCTGCACAAGGCTGGAATGGGCTACAAGACCATCAACAAGAAGCTTGGTGAGAAGGAGACAACTGTTGGTGTGAATAATCGGAAATGGAAGAAATGCAAAATAACCATCAATCGGCATCGGTCTTGAGCTCCGTGCAAGATCTCGCCTCATAGGGTAAGGATGATCATGAGAAAGGTGAGGGATCAGCACAGAACTACACGGGAGGAGCTTGTTAATGATCTTAAGGCAGCTGGGACCACAGTCACCAAGCAAAACATTGGTAACGCATTGCGGGGCAAAGACCGGTGCGGTTATGTAGTGTAAATCTTTTGTTGTGTTACGATGAGACCTCTTCCCACACTAGACTAATATCAAATCTTCCTTTTATAGGAACGATTATTGAAAAGGTAGTCTTAATCCGATGAAACAAATCTTAAACCTCAACATGGAATACCATGGTACAGGATTTCAATCTGGCTTTCCGACCGCATCACAGCCCAGTGACAGCATATTAATTAAGTAATAAATGATTCGCTGTAAAATTCTCGCATATCTGGCCAAACTATCAGCGGCTGGATACTATGATCTCAAGTGCTGCGTTTGTATGGCGATCCATACAATATACTACTAGAAGACTGTAGAAAACTTGGTTGGGCTGCTGGCATGGTAATTAAATTGGTTCAAGGCTCAAAGATTAGAAGGGCGACGAGGTATTTAGTGTGGGGGGAGATAGGAGGCATAAGGCTATAGTGGACGTATCACATGCGAGGAGTACCCCAGAGGCTCAATGCTTGCACCCGCTCTGGTTTAGCCGTGGATTACTCCCAAACTACGTCCATACTGAGAAAGAACCAATAGTGCTATCACAATGCTGATGCAGCATGTAAGTCCAGGTTTCCCCCCTGAGCTTATCTCCAAATGACTACCGCCCCAGTTGGACTCCCTCTGGCTATATGCCATTAGTGAAAATTCCAAGTGTGTACCTGTGCGAGAACTTCCCCTCAGTTAAACAAAGAAAACCCCGAACCCAGGCCTGTTGCCCCGGGGAAAACAAAGTTCAGCTGAAGGGGTTCTCAAGCGTGACATGCATACCTTGACTCTAGGGTGTTTTTACAAGCTAGACAAATCAAGTGCAGGATCTGTGGGGTGATTCTGCGAGACAGGACCTGACGGTTTCAGTAGTCATGCGAGAAAAGAGTTGGTAACTAAATCAGAAGCATACTATCATCTCAAGAAACTGGCGAAGAATTAGAGGTTTTGTTTCAAGTCCAAGACTGGCGAAACTGTTCATGCCTTTATCACCAGCCAGGGGTGCGGACTATGGGTAGTATGGTTCCTACGAACGGCTTTCCCAAGAAGGACAATTGGACCGTGCAGCTCATCAAGAACGCTGCTGCCAGAATTCTGACTAAAACCAGAAAATCTAAGCATATCACACCAGTCCTCATGTCTTTACACTGGCTTCCAGTTACATTTAGAATTGATTTTTTAACCCAATGTACTTGTATGTACGCGCCCCCTATAAATCACTCAATGGCCTAGGACCTAAATACATAGCAGGTATGTTCACTGAATATAAACCTAACAGTCCACTCAGATCATTAGGATCGAGTCATTTAGAAATACCGAGGGTTCACACAAAACAAGGGGAATGTGCTTTTAGTTATTATGCCAACCGCAGTTGGAATCAGCTTCCAGAAAAGATCATATGTGCTAAAACATTAGTCACATTTAAATGCAGATTCAAAACTCATCTGTTTAGCTGTGCAATTATTGAATGAGCACTGCGCGATGTCCAAACTGATTGCCCACTGTTATTGTAGGTATATTGTTCTTACAATTCATTTAGACCTGATTAAATCAATTTTTTTGATGATTTAAATTTTCAAAGTTTTTTAACTTCCTCGTTTTTCTTGTTGTGATTAGTTCGCTTTTCTTTTCTTTTATGTAAAGCCCGTTGATTACCATTGTGTGACTGAAATGTGCTATCCAACCTCAACGCCTTGCACCTGCCTGCCTAATAATGGAGACTGCAAACCCTGCGGTCCCGCACGGTCCCCCTGCTCCAGAAGACCTGTCCCGCTGTTTAAAGTTTGCCGACGCCACATCACATGATTCACACGCACGCAGGCTTGGAGAAGTGCTGGGTCAGATGAGAAGCTCGCTGGGTGGAGGGAGGGAAATACTGACTATGACAAGAACACAATCCCTACAGTCAAGCACGGGCTGGAAACATTACGCTTTGGGGCTGTTTTCAACTAATGGGGGCACAGGATTTTGATTTCACCGCAATTTGAGGGGCAAATGGACGGGGCCACGTAATGTAAAAATTTGGATGAGAACCTCCTTCCCTCAGCCAGAACATTGAAGATGGGTCATGGATGGGTCTTCCTGCATGACAATGACCTGAAACATACCGCCAAGACAACAAAGGAGTGACTCAAGAAGAAGCACATTAAGCTCATGGAGAGGCCGAGCCGGTCTCCAGACCTCAATCCTGTAGAAAATCTGTGGAGGGAGCTGAAACTTCCAGTTGCCAAACAACAGCTAAGAAAGCTTAAGGATTTAGAGAGGATCTGTAAAGAGGAGTGGATCAAAATCCCAGAGTGTGCAGACCTGCTGACCAACTACAAAACACGTCTTCCCTCTGTGCACCAAGTACCAAGTCATGCTTTGCTTGGGGATCAAATACTTATTTCACTCACTAAAATGAAAATGCATTTCTAACCTTTATATAATGTTTTTTTCTGGATTTTTGGTTGGTATTCTGTCTCTATCCATTAAAATAAACCTACCGTAAAAATTACAGACCCTTCATTTCTTTGTAAGTGGGCAAACTTACAAAATCAGCAGGGGATCAAATAAATATTTCCGCCACTGTACACTATGCATACTATAACCTTTACACACTACTACACACTACACTATTTACACTATACTCTGCTATAAACTATATACACTACGCAAACTATGTACTGTGTACACTTTACACTGTATACACAATGCATACTATATACACTTTACATACTCTACACTATATACACTTAAGGCTATTTATATTGTACACTATAAACTCTACACTCTATAGCACATTCACTACACACACCAGACTCTATGCAGTATACACCGCCGCACACTGTAGGCTTCTAGAGTGCATGCACATGTTTGTGGAGATGAGTAGCTGGTGGAGAAGCTTCATCAGTGTAGCGGGAAGGTGTTCCTCGTCTCCGGTGGTTTCTGCTGCATCGTTGCACACGTGCCGTCGCAGCTCAGCATCCCTCTCCATCACATCTATTTTTTTGTTTGTTTCTTTTTTGAATGTTTGCTTGAGTAGACACATTTCGTCATCTCTTTTCAGACACCTATATTTAATTTCCTTAAATATGCTATTTTAAAACATTTAGTCAAGCAACAATATATTCATTATCTCATAGTATGTGTGAAAGGGATTAAAAATGAACTGGTTCTGATTAAAAACGGTGGCCTATTTTTTTTTTTTACCTGTCAGAACGAAATAAAACATAGCTGCTCCATTTATTCAGAAACAAAAGTGGTATAAAATGCTATTTGTGTATTTAGATTTTCCCTATATTAGTCTCCAGCAAACGTTAATCGTCAGACAGCCGACAGAAGAGCTGCAGACATTAAAGGCATTGTAACCTCCTTATCCATTGACAGAATTATATAGACTGAATTAAACTCTATTTCTTGTCATATTTGATTTTTTTTTTAATGAAAATGTTTGTATATTCCTTAAATATGTCAAGAAGAATAGCTTATTTGTTGTGAAGTAGATTTAAATATGCTTTAGTTATAAGTTAAGAAAAAAAAGAATTAGCCTGTAGTCTATAGATAGGTTTATTTTTACTTAACTTTTGTTAGACTGCAGATCGAAATAAAATATTTCTTGATAATATCCTTAAAATGAGAGAAATCGCTTGACGTACATTCAGGCTTTTTACTTTTCTCGACTGCATAAGAAAAGTTTAAAACCTTTTAACTTGCAACGTTAATTTATGAAATAAGATAAAGACAAGAACTGTGTAATCAAGAAGAATATTTGACACAATTACAGAATGAAGCTGTTTGACAGCATGTGCAATCGCTGGCGTCCGTCGCGAATATTAAACATGTTTTCTTTGTAAACATGACAGAATGTGGTAGAATGATGATTTATGATTTATTACAGTGTTGGCTTGATGTGAGACCTCTCCGTGGGATCAGTGTACAGTGCACTGAGCACGCTGCGATCACACACAAAACTAACTCAGTCTGTCAGAGAGCCGCTTCATCCAGAAACTTGTTTCACAACACACGGAAAAGGCATTTAAAAAGCACGTCTATGTAGAAACAGAATAAAAATGGAGCAACTAAATAAAAACGATTTCTAAAAAACAAAACAAAAAGTAATTTTGCACTCGACCGGTCCCCAGCGAGGCTCGTCCAGCTCCGCTTTCACAGGTTTGATCTGAATATGTAGGATGCATTCTGCTGTGTTACACAAACATGAAATCCTCTCCGTGTGGGGTTTATATTTACAGCTTATACTTATGCAATAAATACATGAACACTCGAGCACATTTACAGTGCTGTCTCAGCAGGGAGAGCAGTAAATGTGTGTTTATACTTCTAAGGCATTCATAGATGCTGTTAGTTTTGAAATATGATGAATCAAAGATGTATCGCCCACTGAACTAAAAAGGGTTCAAGACTTGTGGTGATTCAATGCACTTTCTTTTATATCCTTTACATCTTCCAATGCAACTTTATTTAACAGATTGATGTAACCAGCAGATTTCAGATATGTCTCCTCAAACCTTACAAATTCAGTTTGGTTTGCTGGTGCAACGTTTCGAGAGTCTCTGCGGTCAGCAGGAGTGTGTTGTGTTGATGATGGCTGGCATCATGAGTTAATCAGGGCAGTGAAAGCGTCTGGTCTTGTGCTCGTGGGGACGTGGCGTGATGCATTACTGGAGCGGAGACGCTTTGAGCGGGATCATTATCCTGGACTCCATGTGCTGGATGAGCGGCACTGAAAACAACACAGAACTTAGGACTAACCCGGTGTCAAAATATAACAGCAGCGATAATGCATCATAAATCTGACTCTTCATGCTGTGTTAGAGCAGCAAAAGTCACTTCCAGAACACAGAAGTAATGTTAAACTGCTCTTGTCTGTACAGTCAGGTCTATATATATTTGGACAGAGGCACAATTTGTATTATTGTAGCTGCTGAGCAAAACATATTCAAGTCACAGTTCTACTATGGTGATGAACTGGCTTAAAGATTCAACACCCTTACAATTGTCAATTGGAGGGTATTCTTATCACAACTAGAGGAAAGGTTAAGGAATTACAAAACGACATGTTAGCAGACCAGAGACAGACTTCTGGAAGTGGTCAGAAGTGAACTATGAGCATCAGATGAGCCATATCAGTGTCAGCAGTCTGCCTCTCCTGAGAGGGCATGATTAGAACTGGCGCGGTGTAGGTTGGCGGTGTGGGGTTGACCCGGTTGCATAAGCACTTCATCCCCGCCAGCTTCGTGCTGCAGGCTGCTGTCTCGTGGTCCTAGTCTGAGACATGCAGGTCCTATACGTCTTGAAAGCAGATGGCCACAACTACCACTCATAGCGCCAATTACGGTTTGGTTACTTAGTCATCGTGTGTGAAGATCTGTAAGAAGGATTGCGCTGGCTTAAAATCCACCCAGAATCCTCTGCCTCAAACACGACTGAAGACTCCTGATATATAAACCGTCTGCGCTGAGCTTCTCAACATTGCTCTGATAAACCTCTGCAGACACACGGAGATGCTGCTGGAATACTGCGGGCGAGAGAGCTAACGATCTGGAAGCACACTACTAGGCTCTCAGTGCTCATCCAAGGTTGGCCTCGTATTTGCAGGGGGGTTAAAGCAAACAATACTGAGCCTGAACTTTGGGTTATTGCAACCAACAAAAAAAAAACCTACTTCACACTTGCACTACTCTTTTGGTTTTCAAGGCTAAAATCAGATCTCCAATACAAAAAATCATTGTTTCACTAGTTCTTTCCCATTCTAATATATAAACTAATAAAACCATGGTACCAAATAAGTCAAGCGCTGCAAAGCACAGCATACTGCGGCAACTTTAAGCATTTGAAGGAAAAAAATACTATGGCCTAGTTATCGCTTTCCTTATTCAAACTGATTTTTTTTCACGAGTATATGATTGACCTAAAGAATGAAAGCTATATCACACACTTGGAAAATCATGAGCTTTATCACGCTCTTAGACACTAGGTGTGTGACAACACACAGCTCACGAGATGAGACAAAATACAGATACTTGCTTCAGTAGAACGAGACAATGCTTTAATACTATTTTAAAGAAATTTTCAATGGCAAAATATTTGTCTTTTAATTACAAAAATTAGAACAATGCAGTTATATTTTGAAATGTTTTAACAAATCTAGGGCTTAACTAACAATTATTCTGCTAATCAAGTAATCTACTGATTATTATAATCTGATATTTTAGTAACACAAATAAACCTAAGTGAAAACCAAGCTTTAGTATGACTATTTATATATAAAATAACGATGAGGCAATAATAATTGGCCCCAAATAAAGTATCAAAACCAAGTACAAGATTTTATTGAATACCTGTAACACACACATAATAGCCTTTAGTATTAACACACACCTGCAGAGGGCGCCCAACGTCCTGGGATGTATTATTGCGATTCAACGACTTTTAAACCCATTTATTGTCATTATTTGGAGCCACATTCAAAGTGAGAACACTTTTATTTTGAATCGCACTATTACAATAAATCGGCATATTAGAATATTCTATGTATGCATGTGTGTTGGCATAGGATTTTATGAAATGACGTATGTTACACTTAAGTGAAGATGGACGCACATTTCCAGCAGATGACCTTAAGCAACCCAACTCACCGCCGATGCAGAGGAAGAGTTCAGCCCCTTTCACACATACAGTCTTCACTGGTACATTACCCTTAAGAGATCATGTGTGAACAGACCTTTTCAAAACTACAGGTAAATGCATTCTGCCAATCATATCGTTCTTATGGAGATGACGTGATTACTCTGAGCCGTTACAAAGCTCTATTATATAGACGATAGCTTTTCTATATAGATATGGCTCTAGATGGAAATCATTGACATGCCACCTCAGCCCTTTCAGAATGGGCTCATCAGCTGGCGCTCTGCGCCTGTATACTAGTATTATTTCATCTCATTTTTTAGTCGTACCAAAAATGTCTGATTGGCTAGTAATGTTAGTTTGGCTGAGAGTGAAAGCTGTGCTCCTCTCATACATTGGTAGGCGAACTCATGGACTCGAACGTGATATCAACAAGCACTATCTTATTGTCCCGCAGCTAAACGCCACACGCCGGAGAACTTTAAGCCCTGTATTTGATTAAGTTTGCATCATCGATTCTGTTATTTTCCTGTTTATGAATGCGCGGCTGCTTTGAAACAGTCTGTAACCGTGACTTGATGAAGTGTTTCTGGTGGCACGTGTTCATTCTCACCCCAGAGATGATGCACCATGTAGAGGTCTCCTATCTGAGAGAAGAAGCCTCCGACTGCCTCGCGGTTGTGCTGCCGGTAGCTGATGGCTCTCGCCCTGAGGAACAGCATCACACACTTCACTCAGCGCTTTATAAAGAGCGAGACACATCACTGACGAAACGCCTGCTTCAACCAGGAATCAAATGATCAAGACTATGCACTAGGCTTTTATCTAAAGTGACTTGCATTCAAGCTTTCTGAAGCTACTGGAAGACTGAAGTGATATATCAGAGAACCATATATTAGTGAAATTCAGTTTGTAAACACTTTGTGCACTGATGCAAATTAACTCTGGCACAACAGCATTAAAATAACATGTGATTTTAACACACGTTTTTGTTGCATTCAATAAGCTTGAAAACATTACAGTACATTACAGCAGTGCATGCATGTAAAACACTTCATTTCAATGATTTAAACGGTGCTTTGAGCTGTAAACATACATTTCATTCAAGCGTCCAAGTTTATTCAGCTGTGTTATGTATTGTTTGCACTCTTACCAATAGTTGCCCCATTCAATCATGGTGCCGGGCTGCAAGAAACGAGACAAACAACGGCTGTAAATCTGAATTCATCCAAAAAGCTTCAGCAAGCCTGTAGGACCAGTGACATTTAACACTTTTGGTCTATTCAGTTTGGTTCTACTGGTAATATAAGGAGAAGCAACATGAGAAAAGTGCTAAGCTGAAGAGTGTGTCATTATTGAGAGGCACTGGTAAGTTCAGTGAATCAAAACACATGACCTCGTGACCTTGTGACCCTGCACACTCACTCTCAGCTGGTAGGAGCGCAGCTCGTAGATGTTGGGTCCGTCTCTGGGCACCGGCTCGTTCCAGAAGCTGAACTCCAGCAGCAGCTGGTTCCTGCGGGACAGCAGCATCTTCCCCCTCTCCTTCCTGTACTCCAGGAAGTCCTGCGAGACAGCAGTGCTTTAACAGGCTTCTGCACTCATCAGCTCACTGCTGACCATCAGGTCAGTTCAGCTAGACACATGCAGGTCCTCATACTGCAGCAAAACATTGAACCCTTCACGACATGTAAATGCATTTTCAAACATAAGGTGAGCACGAGGAAGTCCTGTGATTCTGTGTGAACAGCGCCACCTGCAGACGTCATCAGATACGACTGCAGCCATTAACAGTGTTGGGGAGTAACTAGTTACATGTAACGAAACAAAAAAAAAAAATTTTTTAAAAACACCCGTAATTACAAATAAATTGTAACGCTAAGCTGTTCACTGTCAAGTGTACTGCAAAAAAATTCCCATGTTACACTGGCGTTACTACAAAAATATTAATTCCAGGGTCCTTATAGAAAAGTTAATTGGACAAAGGGGGTTACATCTGGATGTTCACACACACACACACACACACACACTCACACTCACTCACTCACTCACTCACACACACACACAGACAGACAGACAGACTCACTCACTCACTCACTCACTCACTCCCTCATCACTCCGCACTCACCTCCTCAACACCCGTCACACACACTCCCACAAGCAGCCCCACTTCACTCTCACACACACACTCACACACCCACACACTCCTGATGTAACCCTCACTCACTCACAACTCCTCACTTCACATCACCATCACTCTCACCCACCCCACACACAGACACCACTCACACACACAGACACACACTCACACCCACACACAGACACACACACACTCCCCTCACTCACACTCACACTCCCACACTCCCTCACCTCACTTCCACCCTCACTCACACAGCCACACACACCACACCCTCACTCACTCACTCACTTCACTCTCTCACACACACGCACACACACTCACCCACACACACACAAACACACACACCCCACACTCACTCTCACACACACACCCCCCTCACTCACTCTCACACACACACTCTCACGACACACACAACACTCACACACACACACACTCACGTCACACACACACACTCACGTCACACACACACACTCACGTCACACACACACACTCACGTCCTCTCACACACACGCACACACACACACACACATAATACACACACACAAACACAAACACACACCACACACAACACACACACACACACACACACCACATCCACCAGACAACTCAGCTTCACCATCACACTCACAGACCCTCACACACTCACTCACACACAGACAACTCACACTGCCTCACTCACACTCACTCACTGCACTCCGCTCTCACAACACCACACACACACACAGACAGACACACACCACACACACTCGACTCACTCACCAGTACACTCACTCACTCACTCACTCACTCTCACGACACACTCCTCCTCTCACCCAACACACACACACAGAACACACTCACTCACCACACTCCACACTCACACCACACACACACACACACTCTCACACACACACACTCACACACACACCCACACACAAACACTCACACACACACACTCACATTCACACCTCACCACACCACACACACACACAGACACACACACACTCACTCACTCACTCATTCACTCACTCACTCAAACACACACACTCACACACACTCACCTCTCACACACACACTCACTCACACTCACCTCACGTCACACGCACAACACCACACCAGACACACACACCTCACTCACACACTCACTCACTCTCACACCCACTCACTCACTCACCTCACACTCCCTCACACCACACACACACCAGCTCACACACTCCTCACACACAACACACTCCCTCCTCACACACCCCCCACCCCCCCCCCCCACACCCCACACCCACACCGACAACACAAACACTCACCCACACTCACTCACTCTCACACCCACACACTCACCCACACACACACACTCACTCCACTCACACTCTCACTCACTCACACCTCCCACACAAGCACACCACTCACTCACCACACACTCCTCACACCCACACTCCTCCACATCTTCACTCACCACTACACACCACTCACGCTCACACCCCACACACCGAACACACACACAATCCACGACCACCACACACTCACACCCCTCACTCACTCTCACAACACCCACACGCCCACACACACCTCACTCCACTCTCACTCACACACACACACACAGAGACCCACACACTCACTCACTCTCACACACACACACCACACACTCACACACTCACACACACTCACATCACTCTCACACACACACACAAACAACTCACCCACACTCACTCCTCTCACACACACATACACTCACTCACACACTCACACACCGACACCACTCACTCCGCACCCCACACACACACAACACACAGACCCAACAGACACTCACTCACTCAGACCTCAGCACTGCCTCCCACAACACACTCACTCACTCTCACCACACACCACTCACTCACTCACCTCACACCCTCACTCACTCACTCACCCACTCACTCACTCTCACCACACACACACACACACACAGACACCCAACCCTCTCACCACACACACTCACACACCACACTCACACACACACACACGTACTCTCACACACTCACACACACTCAGACACACACACTCACTCACTCAGACTCAGACACTCACTCACACACACTCACTCACTCTCAACCACCACAAAAAAAAAAAAACGCACTTTTCCCCACGCCCCCCCCCCCACTACTCTCACACACACACACTCCGTCAACTCACTCAACACCTCACTTCATCTCACACACAACACACACACACAGACACACACACCTCACTCACTCACTCACACACCACACACACACACACACACATCTCACCTTCGCTCACACTCACACACACAGATTTTTCTTTCATAAATTGCTCTAAAAAGGAGACACACCATGTCTCAGTTTTAGGACCCAATATTCATTACTGTTTTATTTCCTATTTGGTTTATAGGTTAGGGATGCATGGTTTGGATTTTTGCCGATCTCTGTAATGCCGTAAGTTCAACTTAGTAATGGCCGATACTGGTTTTTAGAATATACTTTTAAAATTTTTCGGTAGTGTTTACACACTTATTTGTTAGAATTACATAAACAATAATAAACTTCTTTTATAATTACAGTACATTGAAGATTTGAAAATAATTATAAATAAACTATGTATTAATCACTGCATTTTTTTTTTCAGAAAGATGCAGTGGTAACCTTACCATAAATATATTATTATTCTTTAAAATTTGATTAAAACTCCTTACTGAACGGGCGTTAGGACTCTGCACGTGCTATTACTGTTTACTCTCACACCCCGAACGCATTCTGTACTGCTTTCTCAGTTTAAATGATCTTACAACAGCGACTGTATTCACCGTTCAGGCAAAACTTTGCTTCCAGAATGAGCCACACTGCTGACGTGATCTACTCGCTACACACCCTGAGCACATGCCGGAGTTCATATGCTTCACTATCCGCACGTTCGGTATATCTAATTTTCATAATCGGGCCGATGCCGATATCTACATTAACCCTTAGTCGGCGATTCCGATATCTGTCCGCTTATTCAGGGAAAGTGCGTTATTTTTAAGACTTACCAGTTTCCAAGAACTGTGATAGTCGTGCTTCTGTCATAGCTGTGAAAAGATTTGGAGTTCATAAACAGTATCATGCTACTAACTATATCTTTGTGTATTTTAAACCTGCATTTAATCCTCAGACGATCCTAAGGTAAAAAGCGGAGCTAAGTCTGATTTTGTTTCTGTGGTGGCTGTGCTTCAAAATGAAAGTATTATAATCTTAAAGTGAAAGTCTGACAGTAATCAGAGCACTACTGTAATGTTACCCTTCAATATTATTAACTGTTGAAAACATTCTTTAGGTATTTAGAAAAGTAATCAAATGGAATCAGTTACATTAATAAAGTAACTGAAATAGTTACACTACTAGGGTAACTTGTAATCTGTGACCCGTTACAGTAACCTTCTCAACGCTGTCCATTAGTTACTCCAAACCCGCTCTAGGCTGATATTCTTCATTAGTCACACTGTTAATGCTGCTTAATCAACTAACACATTCTATTTTCAACATGTATTTTCACGCCAAAATGTTAGGAGATGTCACACTCACACGCAGACTACAGTAAACATAACCCCATAATGTCTTGTGCTGTGTAACACTGGTTCTGCACTGTTTTACCTTGTTGTTCTTCAGTTTGTTCATGACTTCAGTCAGAGCTGGGTATCCTCCTCTGTACCGCCACAAGTGCACTAGATAGTGAACCAGAGGCACGTTACAGTGTGTCAGCGCTCACAGAAACACTTCTCCTTCTCATATCAAACACAAACTAACATCTCATTCATATACAGCCAGTGGTGGCCAGAATTATTACAACACCTGACAGATCTGATAATATTGACAGCAAACTTTAATATTTGGCATGTCCACCTTTTGCAGCGATTACAGCAGCACATCTCTCTGAAATATAAAAAGTCACGGACGTGTATTTACTGAGTATTGCACTGTTCTGTGGAGGAGGGTCACCTGGGATTGGGTTAAAACTGACTTCAGAAATATGTTACTTTTACACAGAGATCAGAAGGTCCTGTTAGTCCATTCTGTTGACTTTAGCTATCTTTGTTGCATTATATGCCAATGGTGACAGTTCAAAAATGGGAAAAAGCACTTTTTGAGATACCCCCCCCCAAAAGTTTGCATAGCTGTAACTCAAGACGTATAGACCTTTTTTCTGAACGCAAGTCTCACCTGACAGTAGAGCACCTGTCATAGTTTAACGAGTAACAAGACGAGACGAGCGCTCGTCCCGAGCATGGCTGCAATGTGTTCTTCGTCAAACTCCAAAATCAGATTATCTTTACTTCTTAAAAAACGCCATTATTTTATTTTAAATAAATAATTATTTTATTTTATTGACTAAATATTTTAGTTTGTCTTGTATATTGTTTTCATTCGATCAGATAAGATTTTAAACTGTCATATGGTCATGTTACAACGTGCCCCTCATATGTTACAATGTACCCCACCTACTGGGCATGTTGTCACATTTCACTTCCAATATTTGAGGGTAAATAAAGAATAAACGTATACACTGTAATTATGAAACAAGCGACATATTTCTACTAAAATTACTGGATAAAAAAATAATTATATTCTGAGCCCCATTTGGAATGTAACACAATCTGAGAAATTCCAAAATGGTTTCCCAGGTGCCCCGCTCATCCTCTACATTTATTATACTGAAAAGCTTATTTCAGTCCGCTTTGTAGACCCCGTTTTAACATGGGTTGCTATGGAGACCAGGACACGAGAGCACCCAGACGGAACGCAGGTTACTCAGGAGAAAGGTCTATGCTCCTGGGTTTGCGAGGCTGTCCTACCAGCTTGGTCCTGCTCTCCGTACCAGGTGTTCCAGGTGCCCACCAGCTCACACGGGTACGTGCTGTCGCTGTGGATGAACGGCAGCACCTCGGCACTGCGGACACAAGCACACCGAGACGTGATTAATGCTGCCCACCACTGACCGCACCAGAGAGCAGGACACGTGCGCTGAAGCTCAGCAGTAACTAACACTGAGGAGAGTGGCTCACCAGAGAGAGTTGTACGCCTCCAGACACTCGGGCTTCACGTTGTGAACTGCAACACAAGCAATAAACCAGAGTTAATGAACACTGGGCACAGGCGCCGGGGCGTCTCGCAGCAGAGGGCAGAACCTACACTGGATTTTATATAAGTTGCTGTCCTCTTTCTTGGCTAGCAGATGGGAGTGAGCGTCTTTTCTGGGGTCCACCTTCCGCACAAACAGTGATTTGAACCAGCTGTCCTCTCGGTTCCGGTTATTAGACGCCGACAGACCCCTGAAACAGTACACAGAGCTCTGATTCAGCACACATGTGTCCCTGCAGCACAAAAGCAGTAAGTCAAGTCGCTGGTGTATATTTGTAGCAATAACCAAAAATACACTGTATGTGTCAAAATTATAGATTTTTCTTTTATGCCAAAAATCCTTAGGATATTAAGATCATGTTCCATGAAGATATTTTTGTAAATGTCCTACTGTAAATATATAAAAACTTAATTTTTGATTAGTAATATGCATTTGCTAAGAACTTCATTTGGACAACTTTTAAAGATGATTTTCTCAATATTTTAGTTTTTTTTTTTGTACCCTCAGATTCTAGATTTTCAAATATTGTCCGATCCTACCAAACCATACATCAATGGAAAGCTAGTTATTCAGCTTTCAGATGATGTGTGATCTCCTCTTATACGGTGTTGTGCTACAGGGTCACATATATGCAGCATTGGGGGGCATGATAAGACCAAACACGCGCATGACCTCAGGAAACACATACAGTATTAACTGAGTGCTGTTTGTTCAGATGATCATGTGGTTTCTGAATATTCTGGCATGCCTCATTTCACATCGATAACTATGAACAGCCCTTTTATAATCATGCATGCCGCCAACAAAGCTCTCCTACGTCTTCCCCATACCCCGAGTTATGAGTTATGACCTTGAGCAGCGCGTGCTCCGCAGACTCTTCACCATCAGCACATTAATAAAGTGTCTGTAAGTTATATATCTGCTAGCAGTAGCACTAGTAGTCTTTCTCTAACGCGCCACGGCGTGTAGAAGCGCTCGTGCCTCGCTAAAGCACAACGCTCGCACATTTATAACGCTTATCGAGATCAAACCTGATAACAGCGGCAAGGTGTCCGTGCCTCGCCTGATAAAGGCCCGAGCAGGAGCTCTGAAGGACTCTGGTCGCCATCTTCCAGAGAGATAGGACACAAACACAAACAGCCGGCGAGGAAGGAGTTAAGGCTGCAGTTCTCCGGCGCTGCCGCTGGGGGCGCTACACACCTACACACGACACACAGTGTAGATCACTCCTTACTCATTCTATTATTATTTATTCATTTTTTCCTCTGCTAGACTGCTCAGAACTTTTTGTAGTCAGTTATTGGTCTAATTTCAATCCAAAAAGTAAGACTGATTACCACTTGGTTAAATGCTAGTTAGTCAAACTATAAGACACAGTCTTAACCAGTGTTGAGCAGTAAGTATTTACCGCTATAATTACTTTTTGCAGTAACTAGTAGTGCAACTAATTACTTATAAGATTTCAGTAATAATATTAGTTACTATCCATAAAACAGCTCGTTACTTGGTTGCTTTTGATGTCTCCGTCTCAAACCCACCTTGATTTGCTGTCCAACAATCCAATAATTCCTAGATTTATTTCCAGAAATATATTGTTAGTAACATTTTAAAATAGTTTTATGGGAAAAGATACATAACTTATGTGGGGCGGGAAAGTAATGTAACTAGTAGTGTCTAATTACTGTTGCCAGAAAGCAATAAGTAAAGTAATCATATTAATTTTGAAAGGAGTGACTAGTAACAAATCACAGTTTTTGAGTAACTACGGGTCTTAACATGTGACTGGAGCCTGTTTACTCTTAAACAACTAAAGCCTGCCTCAGCTCTTATGAAGGCTCCTCAAGAGTAATCTATTCAAACTGTATCTATATATACCCCCCAGTGTAAGCTTTTGAGAAGTACTTTGAATATTGCTTTGAGTCCCCTATAATAACTATAGGCGTCCCCATTTTCAGGGGACAATCCTGGTTTGGTGTCTTGCTGTAGACAGAAAGCACCTTCAAAACAGTCCACACACATCCTAACTACCATTTGGCCGAAGGTTTAGTTCAGTGTCTCCTGAATGCTTTGGATCCAGTTCATCTATTCTGCTCCTGGTTGTATTTGTTTCCGTGTGGAAAGACAATAACATTCATGGTTCCTGACAGGCCGATCTGTGAAATGAACAGTCTGGGTAGTGTTGAGGCTGAAGATACAGGCTGGAGCCAGAAGGGTTCATCCAAAAGCTTGGCAGTTACACAATTATGAATCAGGATCTGTCCAAACTGAAATATGCAGTGGAGTATGTGATTGGGTATTGGAGTATTTAGATATAATGACTTAATGGAATTATTTATTTATATCAAAGAAATGCAAAAAGCTGTGCACATCCAAAATACCTATCAAGAGTGGTATTGGCATATACTCTATGTGACCTAATAAAAAGGCCATATCTAATTTAATTACTTCTTAATTTCTGATTGTCGAGTTGATTGCCCATATTCTGATTTGACTGAACTGAGCTGGATGATGACATCGCTGAATCAACAATGAACTGACTTGAACTGAAATATTGACTGCTTTTGTACTCTTTTTGCGAGCTGCTTTACAGCAGAGCTGAATTTTGTTTGCATTATTGACGCACTATTTTCCTACTTAACTGTGTTGATACAATCTTAAAGCACTATAGAAATAACAGTGACTTGACTTGACATTCTCCAGTGTATGGAGATCAAAGTCAATTTACACAAGACTATGGTTATGTTAACATATATAATGATTTCTTTATGGTATTATATGTAGCAACCATATATGTCAACAATATATATTTTATTTATATGTGCAACTTAATTAAAGCTACATATATACAAAAAAATCTGTATGTTTATGTATGCTTTTGTAATCATTTTTAAATGTCTATCTTTTGTATTTACTTATATAATATCAACATGTATTGACAGGTTTTAGGATGGATATACATGTCTACAACCTACAATAATATATTATCGCACATAACATATTTGTTGGTGTTATATGTATGAATATGTATGAAATTGTTCCAATTTCTAATAGGTTTCATGTATGTTTTTACTTCATATGACAATATATTTCACAACTGGAAATGTAATATATGCACATAGATGACATTACTACACTTCTGTCCTTTATTAAATCAAATGCAAAACAAAATGAAAGACTGAAGCGAGATAAATGAGTGTAATTAGTCTGCGAGAGCTCCAGGAATATGTGTTATTTCTCCCTCATGTTTGGTTCAGAAGACAGAGATCTGCTCAGGATCAGTGACTGACACCTCTGACCTGAGAAACAACACAACTATTCCTAAATGAACCAGAGATTACAAATGCAAACGCACGTTTACAGCGCCAATGAGCTCATATTAATCATGACATGCTTCAACAATTTGGATCATATGTGAAAACATTTCTAATGATCTGAGTTCGTGTTGATTTGAGTTGGAATCACATCTATTGATCGCAGTTTCTTTCAAAACATCAAAACACGTCTGTCATTATCAGCGCTTTAGAACAGAGTGTTCAAGATTTTGTAACCGATTAATGTAACAAGTGAATAATTGATTACATTACAATTCAGCCATTTCCCAGTTGTGACTCCGAGCCCGTCAGAAGAGAGCGAAGCCGCTGTGAATGAGGATGGGAGTCTGCAGCACTGGTTGCTAGGGCATTGCTAGGTGGTTGGCTAGTGGTCAAGAGTCCAGTCCAAGTCTCATGATATCTTGATCCTTTAATCTTCCTTTCCTCCTTCTAGCATGGAAAACTTTAATCTACTTGTTAAAGAAACTGACATGCACCTACAGCCCTCAAAGATGGGCGAACATGCCTTCCAGTCTAAGTCAAATGTAAGATAATGTTAAAAAATAAAAATCGCAGCAAAAAAGGCGTGAAAATGTGTTTTTCGAATTATTACGCAACACCAAATCAAGAATCATTGAAACTCGCATGCGCGTCCGAGCAAAAGAAGGAGGCATCCATTTTGGGTTGTATTGTACAACACTGGCCTCTAGGTGGCGCTTTTGTCAGTCTCTTCAGAATCACATCTGCATGCATCGCAGACCTATAGACGAAAAACAGCAGTATCAAAGTAGTGCAAAGACTGTGAAATGAAATATAAAAATACAACTGTGGACACATATGAAACAGGTGTGAACAGAACTATTTACCTGAGAGTTCAGTCACACTTACCCATGCCTGTACTTACATTAAATAATAAAATATCAAAGCAAGCGTCTGTATGTGCTGGAATGAGTCTTTTTCTTCACTAGCATCAATTCTGTTCACAGTGTCTTTGAATCAGCTGGTGTTTTAGTGATTTTTAGTCAGGATCCAGAGTGGCCTGTTACACAATGCCAGTCGAACAAACCCTGAGTTTGATCAGATCCAGCAGGTTCACACAACACTCACGGCAGACGTTCTCCGTCAGCTCAGGGTTTGATCCAGAGTTTGTAACTCACTCGGGAGTTCATGCACCTGAAAGTGTCTGCAGCCAACAGCCAATCACACAGAACAACTCATTTCTGTGCAGAAGATTAAAAACAGCTACGACAAATGTCCTGAATGGGATTTAATGCATGTACAAGGCAAGAAACAACACCGCTGCCGCCACGAATGTTTGAGAAGGCAGCTGGAAAAATTCTGGACTAATTCAAAACAAGTGAATCAGCGCTTCTATTTATATTAAAAGTTGAATATTGTCAAAACATAATTGTGTTGCATTGAGGATATAATAGATATAATTCATATACAATTGATATAACTAGCAGCATCCCTAAAATGCTTTAATTTGGTGCAAGAGAAACGGGGTGGGTGACTTTTACTGTGTCAGATATGTGTCACTTTACTCACGGCTGATTGCTGATTTGAGTTGAGTTTGTTTGCTCAGGAACACAGTTGTTGAACCGATCATCTGAGCCGTAAAAGTCATGTGACTAATTAGACTGGTTCCACACAGCAGGCGTATTTCTTTCCTCTGCCAGCAGCGGCGCTAACCAGTCAAACTGCACTTGTGTTGTCCTGAAAATATCTGCCTTGGCAAAATGGATGCACAGTGAACTGATTTGGCTCAAAGTGGTTTTGAAGGAATCTGCATCGAACTTCTCAAGCACCTTCCTCCTCGTGACAGAAACGGCAGATAAAGGTGCACAAACAGAGTGTGAGATCTCTCGCATGATGTGTTCGGAAGTGAGCCTACGTCAAATCTTTGTTCACGTTACCTTAGATTATATGAAACGGCTTTGAAGCTTTTCCTTCTGCATGCGCTCGGCCTTTTATGGTCAGTTAGAGAGGAATGGAGCGAGCCGAGCCGTTCCAGCGCAGGCATTCCAGCAGTTGTGATTCTTGGCACACGGATACACGGGCTTCAATCAAGAGCTTGGCATGGCTGGACGCAGCACACAGCTGGGCACACAGGTCCACCAGAGGCTTCGAAAACATGCTGGCGCGGGCCTGGGAGTGATTTGGCCTGTCCCGAGTGACTCACGAGAACAGCAAGCTTATGTTTCCCACTTTACCGCTTGGGCTGAACATTGTTTCATGTGCAGTGTCTGCAAAGTTCACACAGTCCACGCAACACTCGGGCCCCAGTGATAATTCATACAAGAATGGGGCGCAAACACCTCTAGCTATGCAGCCGTGATTTCACACATTGTTATTGCGTTCAGAAATGTGTTGACGCAATTCATAACAAGCATGTGTTGCATTCTCAGCATTACCACAGGGGGCGCTATAGTGGCCATTAGTCTTGGTTTTCTCCTTCAGGTCGATGCCTGTCATGGTGAAATAAAGTCTGAAAAGTTAGTTAGTTAACTGTTCTAACTACACTATAAAAATTATTATTGGAGCATCATTTACCCATAACTTTTATGTGTTATGTGTTAAATGTGTCACATTTTACCAGATTTGACCACATTTCACATTACTGCCACAGACGAATTAGTAACCCTGTTGAAAAAACCAGCATATGCTGGTTAGGTATGTTTTGACTCTGGGATATGGTTTTTAGCTGGTCCCTTTTGCTGCTTTATTCGTGGTCCTTTGCCAGCACATTACCACATAACCACATGACCAGCATAAACCAGCATATGACCATCTTAAACCTCATATGAACCAGCATCAACCGCAAATACCGCTAACCAGCAACATGAACCCATAAACCAAAAATGACCAGCATAAACCCGCACATGACCAGCATAAACCAGAAAATGACCAGCATAAACCAGCACATGACCAGCATAAACCAGCAAAAGGACCAGCATAAACCAGCACATGACCAGCATAAACAAGCAAAAGGACCCATAAACCACATATGACCAGCACATGACCAGCACTTGACCAGCATAAACCAGCACATGACCAGCATAAACCATCAAAAGGACCAGCTTAAACCAGCAATGACCACATACACCACGCAAATGACACCTAAACCATCAAAAGACCATCTAAACCACATAGGACCCGCCTAACCGCATAGGACCACATAAACCACAAAATACGAGCATAACCGCCTATGCCCATCATACACCTCAAATGGACAGCATAAACCAGCACATGACCGCCTAAACCGGCATATGACCAGCATACAGCAAATGACCCGCATACACCCGCAAAAGTACCAGCATCAACCGCATATTACCAGCATACACCAGCAAATGCCACAATAACGCCCAGCAGCATGACCGCTAAACACATAGTACCATCATAAACCACCAATGACCACATAAACCAGCAAAGGACCAGCATAAACCAGCATATACCAGCAAAAGGACCAGCATAAACCAAAAAAGGACCAGAATAAACCAGCAAAAGACCAGAATAAACCAGCAAAAGACCAGAATAAACCAGCAAAAGACCAGAATAAACCAGCAAAAGACCAGAATAACGCCGCATATGCCAGCATAACCAGCACATGACAGCAATAAACCATCATAGACCAGCATAAACCAGCCTATGAACCACATAAACCAGCAAAAGGCACAGAAAACCACAAAATGACCATCAGAAACCAGCAACATGACCACATAAGCGCACATGACCAGCATAAACCAGCATAGGACCAGTTTAAATCAGCAAAGGACCAGCTTAAATCAGCAAATGACCAGCATAAACCAGCATATGACCAGCATACACCAGCAAAATGACCAGCATATGACCAGCATAAACCAGCAAAATGACCAGCATATGACCAGCATAATCCAGCAAAAGGACCATCTTAAACCAGCAAAGGGCCATCTTAAACCAGCAAAGGACCATCCTAAACCAGCAAAAGACCAGCATAAACAAGCAAAAGGACCAGCAAAAACCAGCAAAGGGACCAGCATAAACCAACAAAGGACCAACATAAACCAACAAAGGACCAACATAAACCAACATGCCAGCATCAACCAGCAAAAGGCCATCATAACTAGCAAACTACCATCAAAACCCTGCATATGACCAGATCAAACCTCAAAGGACCCGCATACACCATAGCAAATGACCAGCATACAACCACAAAAGGACACATAACAATCATATGACCACAAAACCATCACATGACCAGCATATAACCAGCAAAGTACCAGCATAACCAAATCGCCCACATAAACCAGCATAATGACCAGCATAAACCACAAAGGACCCATAAACCAGCAAAAGGACCAGCAATAACCAGCAAAAGGACCAGCATAACCAGCAAAGGACCAGCATAAACCAAAAAAGGACCAGAATAAACCAGCAAAAGACCAGAATAAACCAGCAAAAGACCAGCATAACCAGCATATGACCAGCTTAAACCAGCTCATGACCAGCTTAAACCAGCACATGACCATCATAAACCAGCAAATGACCAGCATAAGCCCAAATTCCATCTAACCATCAAAATTGACCACATCACCTCACATGCCAGCATAAGAACCCAAAAGGACCATCATAAAACCAGCAAAAGTGACCATCATAAACCCGCAAAATGACCAGCTCAACCCAAAATACCCATAAACCTCAAATGACCGCATAACCACAATGACCACATACCGCAAAGGACAGATAAACCAGCAAAATGACCATCATATAACCACATATGACCAGAATCAACCATCAAAGACCAGCGTAACCCGCACAATGACCACCTAAACCAGCCTATTACCCAGCATAAACCAGCAAAGGACCATCAAAAACCAGCAAAGGACCATCATAAACCAACAAAGGACCAGCATAAAACAGCAAAAAGACCAGCATAAACCAGCAAAAAAACAGCATAAACCAGCAAAGGACCATCTAAAACCAGCAAAAGGACCAGCAAAAAACAGCAAAAGACCAGATAAACAAGCAAATGACCAGCAACACAGCATATTACCAGCTAAACCAGCAAATGACACATCAAACCAGCATATGACCATGCAGCAATAACCCCAAATGCAGCGAAAACCGCATACAATGACACATAACCCGCAAAATGACAGCATAAGACCAGCACATATCCAGCATAACAGCAAAAGGACCACCAACCCAGCAAACTACCACAAAACCAGCAAATGACATCATAACCCAAAGCCCATCATAAACCAGCAAAATGAACCACATAAACCACATTGACCAGCATAAACCAAAAGGACCAGCATAAACCAGCAAATGACCTGCATAAACCAGCAAAGGACCAGTTAAACCAGCAAAGGACCAGCATTTACCAGCAAAAGGACCAGCATAAACCATCAAAAGGACCAGCATAAACCAGCAAAAAAACAGCATAAACCAGCAAAGGACCATCTAAAACCAGCTATGACCCGCATAACCCCAAAATGACCACATAACCAGCATAGAACCAGCATAACCAGCACATGCACTAAACCACACATGCCAGATAACCAGCAATGACCACATCACAGCAAAATGACCAGCTAAACCAGCATATGACCATCATAAACCAGCAAACTGACCAGCATAACCCAGAGATGAACACAATAAACCGCAAAATGACCATCGTAAACATCACATGCCAGCATCAACCACAAAATGACCAGCATAAACCAACAAAATGACCAGCATAAACCAGCATATGACCAGAAGAAACCAGCAAAAGGACCAGCATAAACTAGCAAAATGACCAGCATAAACCAGCATATGACCAACATAAACCAGCATATGACAGCTAAACCCATATGACCATAACCGCATATGACCAGCAAAAACCACAAAGGATCAGCATAAACCCATCATATGACCAGCATACACCACAAAATGACCACATAAACACAAAAGGACCAGCAGAAACGCATAGTACCATAATAAACCACAAAAGGACCATCATAAACCCCAAATGACCAGCGACCCATCATATGACCATCATAACCAGCATATGACCAGATAAACCGCAAAATGACCAGATAAACCAGCTCATGACCATCTTAAATCAGCATATGACCAGCTTAAACCAGCACATGACCATCATAAACCAGCAAATGACCAGCATAAACCAACAAAAGGACAAGCATAAACCAGCATATGACCCCCTAAACATCAAAATTACCAGAGATAAAACCAGCATAGACAGAAATAAACCATCAAAAGGACCAGCATTAAACCAGCAAAATTACCTTCAAAACCAGCATATGACCATCATAAACCATCATATGACCAGCATTAACCAGCATATGACCACAGCATAAACCCGCAAAGAACCAGACATAAAACCAAAAGACCATCAAAACAGCACATTACCAGCATAAACCAGCAAAAGGACCACAATAAACCAGCAAAGGACCAGCATAAACCAGCACATGACCACAGAACCATCTTACCAGCCAGCACCAGCAAAATGACCAGCTAAACATCAAAATGACCACATAAACCACACAGGACCATCATAAACCGCAACATGACCAGCATAAACCACACATGACCAGCTAAACGCAAAATGACCAGCATACACCCGCATCAACCATCTACCCAGCACATGACCAGCATAAACCGCATATTACCAGCATAGACAGCAACGGACCAGCAAAACACAGCATATTACAGCATAAACCATCGGATGACCAGCATAACCCAGCATAGGCCACATAAACCAGCATATACCATCACATACACCACAACTGACCAGCACAAAACAGCACATGACCACATAAAACCAGCAAATGACGACATATACCACAGACCCGCATAAAACCACAAAATGACCAGCATAAAAACCCAAAAGGACAGCATAAACCAGCTTGACACATAATCCCAGCACATGACCAGCTAACCAGCATGACCAGCATAAACCAGCATAGACCAGCCAAAGGCCAGCAAAGGACCAGCATAAAACCAGCAAAGGACCAGCTTAAAACAACAAAAGGACCAGCATAAACCAGCCATACAGCATATGACCATCATAAACCAGCAAAATGACCATCATAAACCAGCAAAATGACCATCATAAACCAGCAAAATGACCATCATAAACCAGCAAAATGACCATCATAAACCAGCAAAATGACCAGCATATGACCAGCATAAACCAGCATAAACCAGCAAAGGACCATTTTAAACCAGCAAATGACCAGCATAACCCAGCAAATGACCATCTTAAACCAGCAAAAGACCAACATAAACCAGCAAAAGACCAGTATAAACCAGCAAAGGACCAGAATAAACCAGCAAAGGACCAACATAAACCAGCAAATGACCAGCTTTAACCAGCAAAGGACCAGCATAAACCACCACATGACCAGCATAAACCAGCAAAAGGACCAGCATAAACAAGCAAAAGGACCAGCACAAACCAGCAAAAGGGACCAGCATAAACCAGCAAAGGACACGCATAAACTATCAAAATGACCACATAAACCAGCAAAAGGACCAGCTTAAACCAGCACATGACCAGCACATGACCAGCAAAAGGACCAGCATAAACCATCAAAAGGACCAGCATAAACCAGCAAATGACCATCTTAAACCAGCAAAGGACCAGTTTAAACGAGCAAAGGACCAACATAAACCAGCAAATGACCAGCATAAACCAGCAAAATGACAAGCATAAACCAGCAAAAGACCAGCAAACCCAGTCTAGACCCGCATAACCATCAAAAGTACCACCATAGAACTACAAAATGACCTCATAACCCATATGACCAGCCCCCACCCCCATAACCAGCAAAGGTACCAGCATAAACAGCACAAGGACCAGCTACCCCAGCCAATGACCAGCATAAGCCAGCACCTGCCAGCATAACAAGCAAATGACCCAGCATACACCGCACTGCCATCCTAAACCATCACAAGACCAGATAACCCGCAAATGACCAGCATACACCGCAAAATGATCAGCATAACCCCCAAATGACCAGCATAACCAGGCAAAAATGACCAGCATAACCAGCAGATACCGCATAAACCATCAAAAGGACAGCATAAACCAGCAAAATGACACATCAACCATCATATGACCTAATAACCACCAAAATGACCCAGCGTAAACCATCAAAATGACCAGCATAACCAGCACATGACAGCATAAACCAGCAAAGGACCAGCATAAACCGACCAGCATAAACCAGCAAAAGGACCAAAAAAAACCAGCAAAAGGACCAGCATAAAAAAGGACCAGCATAAACCAGCAAAAAAACAGCATAAACCAGCAAAGGACCATCTAAAACCAGCAAAAGGACCAGCATAACCAGCAAAAGACCAGCGATAACCACAGATGACCAGCATAACCAGCACCATGACCATCCATAACAGCATATGACCAGCATAACCAAGCGAAGGACCAGTTTAAACCAGCAAATGACTAGCATAAACCAGCAAATGACCAGCATAAACCAGCAAAATGACCAGCATAAACCAGCATATGACCAGCATAAACCATCATATGACCAGCATAAACCATCATATGACCAGCATAAACCATCATATGACCAGCATAAACCATCATATGACCAGCATAAACCATCATATGACCAGCATAAACCATCATATGACCAGCATAAACCATCATATGACCAGCATAAACCATCATATGACCAGCATAAACCATCATATGACCAGCATAAACCATCATATGACCAGCATAAACCATCATATGACCAGAAGAAACCAGCAAAAGCCCAGCATAAACCAGCAAAATCCCATCATAAACCAGCATATGACCAGCATAAACCATCAATGACCAGCATACACCAGCAAATGACCAGCATAAACCAGCCAAAGGACCAACATAAACCAGCAAAAAGACCAGCATAAAACAGCAAAAGACCAGCAAAAACCAGCAAAAGACCAGCAAAAACCCGCAAAAGGACCAGCAAAAACCAGCAAAATGACCAGCATGACCAGCAAATGACCAGCATTAAACCAGCATATGACCATGAAGAAACCCACAAAAGGACCATCATAAACCAGCAAAATGACCATCATAAACCAGCAAAATGACCAGCATAAACCAGCATATGACCAGCATAAACCAGCATATGACCATCTTAAACCAGCAAAAGGACCAGCATCAACCAGCAAAAGGACCAGCATAAACCAAAAAAGGACCAGAATAAACCAGCAAAAGACCAGAATAAACCAGCAAAAGACCAGAATAAACCAGCAAAAGACCAGAATAAACCAGCAAAGGACCAACATAAACCAGCAAAAGACCAGCATAAACCAGCAAATGACCAGCATAAACCAGCACATGACCAGTTTAAACCAGCACATGACCAGTTTAAACCAGCACATGACCCGCATAAACCAGCAAAAGGACCAGCATAAACCAGCACATGACGAGCATAAACCAGCACATGACCAGCATAAACCGGCAAAGGACCATCTTAAACCAGCAAAATGACCAGCATAAACCAGCAAAAGGACAAGCATAAACCAGCAAAATGACCAGCATAAACAAGCAAAGGACCAGCACAAACCAGCAAAATGACCAGCATAAACCAGCATATGACCAGCAAAAACCAGCAAAAGGACCAACAAAAACCAACAAAAGGACCAGCATAAACCAGCAAAAATTACCAGCATAAACCAGCATATGACCAGCACTTGACCAGCTAAGGACCAGCTTAAACCAGCACATGAGCAGCATAAACCAGCAAAAGGACCAGCAAAGGACCAGCATCCCAGCGTTAAAACATACCTAACCAGCATATGCTGATTTTTTTCCACAGGGTAAGTCATGGGAAAGCATGTTTCCTGTTTGGCCATGATTTAATATGCTTTAACATTCTCGTGTCATGTATGTGGCTCTGTACAAAGGTTTCACACTGCACAAAAAAAATACTTTTATTGACAGGAATGCTCAGAATCAATAGGTAAGTAGACTTAACTGGTGGTTACACTGAAAACCAATGCTGCCACTCAGTGATGACCAGATGACGGAAACATCACGTGCAAACCCTCTATAGACTGAACATGTAATACACACGTGCATGATGTCACCGTTTCACAAATTCACTTTTTTGTAGTTTACACAGAGAAGATAATGGTATAATTTTCAAAAACTTGCACTTTAAAACCAGTTTTCAAAAGATTATGTTTTCAGGCCCCCAAAACGCCATTGTCGTGTAAATGAATGGCCAAAATGCATATAAGCGCCTCCTGAGAAGAGGCTGTAAACACAGAGGGAAGGCGGGTTGAGGAACACTACTGCGGCGGTCTGTTGAGTCTGTAATCAGTCACTGACTGTGGCGGGGCAGGGTTTATATCTGCAGTGTTTGGCTGTGCATGTGAATGGTTACAGGTGCAAGTGAGAATAAGCAGAGCCTAGTGGAGGCATGACAAATATGCATACACATTAATTTATCACACTATTAAATTAACAAATCACATTATAATCACTTACAGGTCATGCCATTCATCACACAATCAGTCAAGAGTCATTTGTTTCCCATATGCTAATCATTTTACTGCATCTCCAGAGCTCGTTCGTCCACCGCAGGGGATTCTGGAGTTTTGCAAAACAGGACCTGCTGGAATTAATCCACAGTACATTTGTGAGTTAATAAGCCAAAAGGTTTATGGCATGAGACGAACTCGAGAAGATTGTTTCCGCCTGCCGCCGTCAGAAAGCTGTCACGCGTGCTCTGTAGCCCACTCAACAGGCCGGTTTCTATAATCATACAAATAAGACAGAAAATCAGTAGAACAAATGCTGCTGGTTTGACACATTCAGGTGTGTGGGTTGTTTGGGTTTGAAATTCAAAGAACCGGGGTCATTCTGTCAAATGTCCCTATATAGTGATCATATTACCCCTGTGTTAGCTTCACTTCATTGGTTACCTGTTGATTTTAAGGTTTTAGTTTTTGTATTTAAAGCACTTCATGGTCTTGCCCCTATTTACATTTCAGATCTTCTCCACTTCTGCTCTCCTGTGAGAACGCTTAGATCGTCTTCTCAGAAGTTATTGATTGTCCCAAAATTTTGTTTAAAATCTAAAGGGAACAGAGTTTTTTCAGTTCTTGGTCCTACACTCTGCAACAATTTGCCTTTATCCATCAGATCATCCCCTACGATTTCTTCTTTTAAATCATCTCTTAAAACATTTTTTTTTCTCAGGCTTTTGCTTAACTTGAAAACACCTTTTTGTTTTGTTTCTGTTATGTTTGGTGATGTTTGTGTTACTTCTTGTAGTACTTAATAATTTTACATTTTATATGTCTTAATGCTTTTTTTGTTGGTTGATATTCCTGATGTTTTGGCTGTGCGGCACCTTGGTCAGCACTCGTTGCTTTCAAGGTGCTATATAAATAAACTTAGACCTTGACTTACCAGCGTAGCCCCCGCCCCCCTTAGTTTACTGCGCTCACGATCGACAAATAAACGGAGTTGCTAATGTCTTAACCTGACCGCTGTCCATTGGAAAACCTGTCCCCAAGAATGTTTTTTAGACCACAGAAGGACCACCATTCAAGTGGACTTAAATTGCCATGCGGGCTATATAATAATTTTAAGATCACTATGTTTAGGTAACGATAAATTGCAGATCCCAATGCAAGCGTGAAGAAACCTCATTACGTCATCAGATTAATAATTTACATTTAACCAGTTTACTATGGGGGGGGGGGAAGAGGCTGAATGTGTTTTTTGACCTACCTGTACTGATGTGAGAACAGTCTGCCTATTTAGAGTTTGTACATTAGCCTCAACCTCACTAACGTTAACGTTAGCTAGTTTTAAAGGCCAGAGATACCTTGCTGAGAGCACAAGAGACAGTAACGTTCTGCTGAAGCAATGAAAAACTGGACTTATGAGAGATGTCAACCAGAAAAATGCATGTTCCGCTTCATTGGGGATTAGGGTTGATGCTTACGGGACGGAAATTTTCTCTGTTTTGTTGGGTTTATGAATGTAATAAATTAATTCTATTTGCCTATCCTGTCAGCACCTGGAATCAGTGTTACCAGTACCCAGGCAATCGTTTTTTCCGTTGTTATGTAGCGTAAACACATCAAACAGTGTACCTGTCAAGCTTCCTTGTTTCCTATGGAGCCTGAACCTAAAGATAAAACCTAAACTAAAGATGACCGAGTCCTGTATCGCGCCATTTGGCTCATCTGTGTTCGATGGGAGGGGCTTACCGATAGGTCAATTCTCTGGGCGGGTTATAATTATCTTCTATCACTCTGCATGGCATAGCTATCAGAGAAGATCAAAGCATAGCGTGCCCATACGCTGGTGAGGAGACAAGAGAAATCATGACATTATGTCCTGGGATATCATTTTGTACACACTATATTTTTCTCTTTTTGAATGGATGTCAATGGAGAAGAGGTGTGAATATGGTGAGTTTGGAGCATTTAGTGACAGGTAGGTTATAGTTGGTAGAATTCACAAAGAATGATTGAATGTCGTATAACTGATAGGGTTTCTATGATTTAGAATAAGATTTTTTTTAAATATTTAAAACTGTAACTATGATAATCTGGTCTATTTTTGATATTTTGACAAGTAGAAGTTCTGAATGGCCCAGTTACTTAAAAAAATTAGTAGCCAAATTGGCTGGCAAGTGAGTAAAAAAGTTCATTTCAAAGCCTGATTGGGACCAAATGTCCCCACATGGATAATAAACACTAAAACCACACCAGAATTCCTGACGGAAATGGCAGAAACATGCTATCTAAACGTTTTAAGACTTTCTGTGAGGGTGTTGCAAGAAGAACATTTGAGAGTGTGGAGGGGAGTGATAAAAGTAATAGCTGTTTAGAAAGAGATTTGCATGGATGGATGTCATAACCCTGAACGGAGGTTATTTTGCTAAAGATGCATTAAACTTGTCTGTTCTCACTTGTGTCACAGAAAAGGGAAGATCCTTTCATCTCCAACTGAGAACAGAAGAAGAAGAAAAAAAAACTTTGTAAACTCCACTTCAAATTATTTTTAACAATGTGGGTAACCAACCAGTTGCTGGTCCACATTAGGGCTTTTCGCACCGCTTTAGTTCCAGAACTAAAATGTACAGTACTAAAGTACTGGGAAGATTTTGCGCGAACTATTTCCCAGCCCCATTATAGGGTTGCATTCGCACCGACAGTGTGTAATAGGAACTGGTCGACAGCGACGTCATTTGTGCGCAGTGTTCAATAACAGAAACAAAGAAGAACAACATTACATTATTAGGAGGATGGAGGATGCTGTGATCGGAGCTGTTTTTTTTGTTGTGTCTTGCGGGTTTCACAATAATGGGCATGGAATGTCGACGTATACGTAAAGCGATTGAAATAACGTTAAGGAGGACTAAGAATCTCCAACGACAACTGGCCGTGCTACATTTGCTACAAGTGCCTGCACTTCAGCGTCCGTCCATCTATCGCTGTTCTCCATACTTGCGAAATAATTTGACAATGTTTACAGTATGTTTACGCAGAGTTTTAAATCATTGCGGGTGAGGCCGTTTTCATACGCGTTTGGCCAATCAATGTCTACTTACGTCACGATTAGTACCAGTTGTGCTGGTTAGACCCTGCTCCGGAGTAAGAGCTAATTTGGTTCTCGAAAAAGGCAGTCCGGTACTAAAATCGCTCCCAGTTCCGGCGGTGCAACAATTAGTTCTGGTACTATGAAAAGGTTCCTGTGGTGCGAAAGGCCCTTTTGACTTCCATAGTATGAAAAAAACAAAATGACTATGGAAGTCAACTGGGACCAGAAACAAGAGAAAGAAACTCATACAGGTTTGGAACAACATGGGGGTGAGTTAAATGATGACAGAATTTTTATTTTTGGATGAGCTGTCCTTTTAAACCTGTCATAATCGAATGAATCGTTTATGCCTGTGTGTACATAAGCACACCTGTATCTAACTGCTCAGTCAGTTGTAGGCCACAGTTCTGTCGAACATAGTAAGAAAGTCCCTTTGGCTGCATTTAAACTAGTGCACAAAGAAATCAGATTTTTTTGCTCACATCTGACACAGATTGGAATTTGTTGCACACGTGTAAGCACAAATCTGCATGAGATCCGATTTTTTTCGCATCCGATCAGGGACACCTCCAAATGTGGATTTTAATCGGATACATATCTGATATCTGCACATACAACCTACATCTAAACACACATATCCAATTCTCCGCAGAACCCCGAGCCACCACAATGCGAGAGCAACACGTTTGCCCATAAAGATAGCATTTTAATGCCGGTGAGCTGTATGCGCTTGCATTTTATAGAGAGGGACACTTTTTTTAAAAATTGCATATTCTGGAGCTGGTTTTCAACCCCTGTCCCGTGAATTTTTTTAATACAATAGCTTTGCTACTAAAACCTATTATATTTCTCAGCAATTAGGTGATAACTTAGCTGTTTTTGTAATTAAACCAACAAGCTTCAGTATTAATCTACTCACTCATGCGTTTTTACTCATGCAAAACTTTCATGACAGCTGTTATCCATGCTGGCAAATAATAATGTCCACTTGACGTGAATTATATAAATAATTTTATTAGCACGGCCAGTCAAAACCTGCTGGCCTACTACCATGTGCATAGTAA
>JADLZN010010136.1:0-203791 GCA_018155175.1 Sinocyclocheilus anophthalmus
GCAGGCAGTTTAACTGTTCAGGACAAACACGGGACTCATGAACAGCCATCACTAAACAGAAACACACAGCTGTGGATCATTCAGCTAACAACACAGTGTTAAGAATCACGGGTAAACTTTTGAACGGGGTCATTTTTATAAATTCAGCTATTATTTTCTCTTGTGGACTATATGTAAACATCTAATATGTGAAATAGCTTATTCAGGACAGTACTAAATAAAAAAAAACATGCATGTGTATGATCCCTCTTATTTGGTAAACTTTTGACCTCAACTGTAAAACTCCAAAAAATTCAGCTTTACTAAAATGATTATACTGTCAATGTAATTAGTAATAAAAAATATTGTACTAAATTCTAAAAATAAAACCCAAAGCACTTTCACTGGTGATCTCAGACTTTTGGACCCCATTATGCGTTCTAGTGTACCTCGCGTGCCAAATACAAGCCACTATGTGCGTCAGTTTGTGGTACTCTGAGGATGCAAGTATAGCAGAGGTGTATGAGTATCACTGTGAACGGGTTCATTGTGCGTGTCATTCATGGGCAGTATTGCAGGGATGAACATTTCTTAGTTCAGAGCATATTCCCCACGGTGTCTTTCCTCAAGGATTAGATGAATGTGCAATAGTTTATTCTTTTACGGCATTCTGCTCTCCGGTACAGATTTCAAAAGAGCCGTCCTCTCCCAGCAAGTCATATTTTTATATTATGATGTAAAGTTGTAGTTAAAGAGTATTGTACAAAGAGACAGAACGCTAGGCTGGATCGGTGTGTCTTATAAACTGGCCAGACAGTTCATTTATTACCAGTGTCAGGGACCTTCTCTGTCGGTAAGCAGAAATGCGTTTGATTTCGACTTTAAGATGTTGAAATGGTTTATGAAGGCATGACATTGTGGCCAATCTCGGTGGTTTGATGCAGGATTTTGCTAAAATTTGATATTTTTGAATTATCCTTAGATATGGAATAAAATGGCACTTTGAATGATCTGTTACCAAATGCTGTCTGAGTTTGATTATTTTAAATGTTTAATTTCAAAATGTTTTTGAATTTATTCCACGTAATGTTTCACCAAATTCCATAGCTACTCCGATTATTGCTACTACATTAAAAGTTTGGTAATGTGGTATTACGACACTGTCATCAACAAAATAATTAAAGCAACATAAAGTTCTGCTGTTTCGAGAGAAAACTGATATTTATGATTGTTTGAGAATAGTTCACAGTTGACAGCTGTTTGGGCAAATAGTTCATTAACAAAGTTTGCATTACTCCCTTCATATAGTTGTTAAAACCAGCCTAAGATGGTTTGCTGGTCTGGTTTTAGAGGAGTTTTAGGCACTAGGTTCTGGGAGACCAGCAAACCAACTTTTTCAGCAGAATCATAAATGAAGAAGCTGGTTTTTGCTCTCCTGTCCCCAAAATCATCCACATTTTACAGTATGTTCACAACACCTCGCAAACACCGTAAAATCCAGACCAACATAGCCTACAAAAGCACACACAAAAAACTGAAAAATCTATTAAAATATGAATATAAAACACTTTATTTTAAGGATCAGTTCTCACTATTAACTACATTTACATTTAGTCATTAGCAGATGCTTTTATCCAATGCGACTTACAAATGAGGACAATAAAAAGCAGTCAAAACTAACAAAAGAGAAACAATATATAAGTGCAAAAGGACTAGTTATAGTAAGACACGGTTTCCTTTCTCTTTGGAGAGTTACACAGCTGATTGGCATAGAGATAAGATCCCTGAAGTTGCAAAGACTAAAGTCTCAAACCAAAGAGATTCTTTATCAAGTTAAGACTCTGCCACGCCCCCCTAAAACGACTCGTTCTAACACGCCCCACATGTCTACCTCACTATGTGGAAAATTTGCATAAAAATTTTTGTTTTTTTTTTTTTGCCGCCCAAATGTGCACGCCAAAGAAAGAAGGCATGGTTTCAGTAACCGCCAGTTAGTGTTGAAGCAGCCTGTCAGGGAGACGCTGTGTGTTTCTAGGCGAAAGCACATCACAGTGGAGTCAGCTGTCTTAACCGTGGCTTGTGTACTGCAAACACATACCAGCTTCATCACTGTGTCTGTCACATGACTCTGTTCCCCTTTTGGGCTTGAACTGATGGTAAAACTAATGACATTATTTACTGTCTTTACTTTTATTTTGAAAGATGAAGCTGCGATTATGGTAAGTGGCGTTACATTTCCGACGAGTGCTTGCGGCGTTCGGCCAATCACAATGCACTGGGTCAGATGGCCAATCAGAGCAGACTGCGCTTGTCAGAAGGAGGAACTTTGTAGAAAACGAAGCGTTGAGAGAGGCGGGGCATAGAGGACAAACAGTAATGTACAGTATTTGAAAAATATAATGTGTTTTTTGAACATTAAAGATGTCAATTTCGTTACACCAAATACACAAAATAATGATCTTTAAAAAAGCAGCATATGACCCCTTTAAATTATTATTAATAGCATGCATATATCAGATATGAATGTTTATTAAAGCACTATACTGCCTTCTATGCATCTCTTAAATCTCTTAATCCTACACCCACACCTAAATATAAAAAAATACCTTACTAACTATTAATAAGCAGCAAATAGGAGTTCATTGAGGCAAAAGTCGTAGTTAATATAGTGAGAATTAGACCTTAAAGTGTGACCAATATTTGTTTACACAGTGTATTCAGTTTCTGAAAATAAAAAATATTAAATACAACAAATAATTTTTTTTTTTTTAAATTGTGATTTTTAGTGAATTGTCAAACTGACCATATACGCCAATAAAAGTATATGGAACGCAAAAAAAAAAAAAAAAAACTGGGAAGAGTCTCTGGTTTCCATTTAAGAAATCTGGTCATGAAGTCTTTCTTTAAAATCCCTTCTCCTCAGGGCAAAGGTCATGCCAGGTATAGCACATCTATACCACTTACAAACACATACCGACATTACCATGGTATTACTATAGCTTTGTAGACACAGCTTAATTATTTTATATTTTTGACCATGTGCTATATATAAATATTGGTAGGTCTATTTACCATGTAAATACAGTCATACCAGCATTATCGGTAACAGTATTATTGGATGCAAAACTTTTCTGTAAGTCAACTGGAGAAGAACAAAAACAGCTAAAACCAAATGGTATGACCAGCTAAGACCAGCCAACCAGCTTAGACTGGTTGGAGCTGTTTTAGGTATTAACAAGCTTGTTGTAATACCACTTCATGGCGTTAATCATTCAGAAAGTATTAAAGTATCACTGTATTGCTATCTGACAGCATCAGTACTTTCTGTTACAGACTGAACAACAAAGACTCGAAGCCAGCACTTCTCTTGAGTGTGGTTTTATGATTCTAGAGAGTTCAAGGTTGTTGCGGCGCTTCCGGTGACGTCATCGCGCACCGACCGACGTCCGTAATGGACCTGCAGCTGTTCTCTGACAAACAATAACAAGAGCGAACGGCGGCGGCGGCGGCTTCCGTGTCTGTAATCGCGCTGATATCGAACCTGTGAGGCGTCTCGACTCTGATATCGCCGGCGAGGAAACTCTGGCCTCCGCTGCCTCCTCCTCCGACTCGGAAACCGGCGGAGCTTCGCCGCCCCCGCGGAAGAAAAGCCGAGGCTCGGCGGCGGAGGGAGCAGGAGAGAGCGGGGCGTCTGCTGCCGGGATCACGGGCCTCTCTGCGGCGTCTCTCCCAACCCCCCACCAGCGCTCGGCCATCCGTCTCAATAACAGCTCGCAGTCGCGCAGATCCGCCGCTGTAAACGCCTTTTATAACATGCAGGCCAACGGGACCGGAGGACAGGAGCCGGAGCCGGAGTCGCAGCTGTCCTGCAGGAACGGAGAGTCCTCGTCCTCCGCCGCGGGAGCGGTGCACTCCAACGGGCTGCTGTCCTCCGCGAATAACGGGCTGCCGTCCACCGAGAGCCCGGCGTCTGACACCAGCACGAAGAAGAAGAAACGACTGTCCCAGAGCGACGAGGACGTGATCCGGCTCATAGGACAGCATCTCCACGGGCTGGGACTCAAGTAAGTGACTATCGTCGGGTTGTTACTGGATTGGTCAGACGACATGAAGCCATGATGCTGTCAGTGCGGCTCTCCTGGTCGTGTCGGTGGCGTGTTTGTGTTTTCACCATGCTGTCCGTTGTGTTTTTGTTATGTGTCACTGATGTTTTAATGTTTTGAAGATCGTGGCACTGGTGTTTTTGTCTTTTAACGATGGTTCTTGTAACGTGTCAGTGCTGTTATTGTTTTCACAACAGTGTCAGTGGTGTTTGTGTGTTGCCATGATGGTGTGAGTAGTGCTTTTCTACCAAGGCAGTGGTGTTATTGTTTTTTAATGTGTTTTTCAGTGTCAGTAGTGATTGTAATATTACTATTTTGTAACATGTCAGTGGATTTTTTTTTTTTTTTAGATTAGTGGTGTTTTTGTCTTTTCAGATGGTGTCAGTAGTGTTCTTGTAATGTGTCAGTGCTTTTCACAACAGTGGCAGTGGTGTTTTTGTCTTTTCACGATGGTGTCAGTAGTGTTCTTGTAATGTGTCAGTGCTTTTCACAACAGTGGCAGTGGTGTTTTTGTCTTTTCACGATGGTGTCAGTAGTGTTCTTGTAATGTGTCAGTGCTTTTCACAACAGTGTCAGTGGTGTTTTTGTCTTTTCACGATGGTGTCAGTAGTGTTCTTGTAATGTGTCAGTGCTTTTCACAACAGTGGCAGTGGTGTTTTTGTCTTTTCACGATGGTGTCAGTAGTGTTCTTGTAATGTGTCAGTGCTTTTCACAACAGTGGCAGTGGTGTTTTTGTCTTTTCACGATGGTGTCAGTAGTGTTCTTGTAATGTGTCAGTGCCTTTCACAACAGTGGCAGTGGTGTTTTTGTCTTCTCACGATGGTGTCAGTAGTGTTCTTGTAATGTGTCAGTGCTTTTCACAACAGTGGCAGTGGTGTTTTTGTCTTCTCACGATGGTGTCAGTAGTGTTCTTGTAATGTGTCAGTGCTTTTCACAACAGTGGCAGTGGTGTTTTTGTCTTTTCACGATGGTGTCAGTAGTGTTCTTGTAATGTGTCAGTGCCTTTCACAACAGTGGCAGTGGTGTTTTTGTCTTTTCACGATGGTGTCAGTAGTGTTCTTGTAATGTGTCAGTGCTTTTCACAACAGTGGCAGTGGTGTTTTTGTCTTTTCACGATGGTGTCAGTAGTGTTCTTGTAATGTGTCAGTGCCTTTCACAACAGTGGCAGTGGTGTTTTTGTCTTTTCACGATGGTGTCAGTAGTGTTCTTGTAATGTGTCAGTGCCTTTCACAACAGTGGCAGTGGTGTTTTTGTCTTCTCACGATGGTGTCAGTAGTGTTCTTGTAATGTGTCAGTGCCTTTCACAACAGTGGCAGTGGTGTTTTTGTCTTCTCACGATGGTGTCAGTAGTGTTCTTGTAATGTGTCAGTGCCTTTCACAACAGTGGCAGTGGTGTTTTTGTCTTCTCACGATGGTGTCAGTAGTGTTCTTGTAATGTGTCAGTGCCTTTCACAACAGTGGCAGTGGTGTTTTTGTCTTCTCACGATGGTGTCAGTAGTGTTCTTGTAATGTGTCAGTGCCTTTCACAACAGTGGCAGTGGTGTTTTTGTCTTCTCACGATGGTGTCAGTAGTGTTCTTGTAATGTGTCAGTGCCTTTCACAACAGTGGCAGTGGTGTTTTTGTCTTCTCACGATGGTGTCAGTAGTGTTCTTGTAATGTGTCAGTGCCTTTCACAACAGTGGCAGTGGTGTTTTTGTCTTCTCACGATGGTGTCAGTAGTGTTCTTGTAATGTGTCAGTGCCTTTCACAACAGTGGCAGTGGTGTTTTTGTCTTCTCACGATGGTGTCAGTAGTGTTCTTGTAATGTGTCAGTGCCTTTCACAACAGTGGCAGTGGTGTTTTTGTCTTCTCACGATGGTGTCAGTAGTGTTCTTGTAATGTGTCAGTGCCTTTCACAACAGTGGCAGTGGTGTTTTTGTCTTCTCACGATGGTGTCAGTAGTGTTCTTGTAATGTGTCAGTGCCTTTCACAACAGTGGCAGTGGTGTTTTTGTCTTCTCACGATGGTGTCAGTAGTGTTCTTGTAATGTGTCAGTGCTTTTCACAACAGTGGCAGTGGTGTTTTTGTCTTCTCACGATGGTGTCAGTAGTGTTCTTGTAATGTGTCAGTGCCTTTCACAACAGTGGCAGTGGTGTTTTTGTCTTCTCACGATGGTGTCAGTAGTGTTCTTGTAATGTGTCAGTGCCTTTCACAACAGTGGCAGTGGTGTTTTTGTCTTTTCACGATGGTGTCAGTAGTGTTCTTGTAATGTGTCAGTGCCTTTCACAACAGTGGCAGTGGTGTTTTTGTCTTCTCACGATGGTGTCAGTAGTGTTCTTGTAATGTGTCAGTGCCTTTCACAACAGTGGCAGTGGTGTTTTTGTCTTCTCACGATGGTGTCAGTAGTGTTCTTGTAATGTGTCAGTGCTTTTCACAACAGTGGCAGTGGTGTTTTTGTCTTCTCACGATGGTGTCAGTAGTGTTCTTGTAATGTGTCAGTGCTTTTCACAACAGTGGCAGTGGTGTTTTTGTCTTCTCACGATGGTGTCAGTAGTGTTCTTGTAATGTGTCAGTGCTTTTCACAACAGTGGCAGTGGTGTTTTTGTCTTCTCACGATGGTGTCAGTAGTGTTCTTGTAATGTGTCAGTGCTTTTCACAACAGTGGCAGTGGTGTTTTTGTCTTCTCACGATGGTGTCAGTAGTGTTCTTGTAATGTGTCAGTGCCTTTCACAACAGTGGCAGTGGTGTTTTTGTCTTTTCACGATGGTGTCAGTAGTGTTCTTGTAATGTGTCAGTGCCTTTCACAACAGTGGCAGTGGTGTTTTTGTCTTTTCACGATGGTGTCAGTAGTGTTCTTGTAATGTGTCAGTGCTTTTCACAACAGTGGCAGTGGTGTTTTTGTCTTCTCACGATGGTGTCAGTAGTGTTCTTGTAATGTGTCAGTGCTTTTCACAACAGTGGCAGTGGTGTTTTTGTCTTTTCACGATGGTGTCAGTAGTGTTCTTGTAATGTGTCAGTGCTTTTCACAACAGTGGCAGTGGTGTTTTTGTCTTTTCACGATGGTGTCAGTAGTGTTCTTGTAATGTGTCAGTGCTTTTCACAACAGTGGCAGTGGTGTTTTTGTCTTTTCACGATGGTGTCAGTAGTGTTCTTGTAATGTGTCAGTGCCTTTCACAACAGTGGCAGTGGTGTTTTTGTCTTCTCACGATGGTGTCAGTAGTGTTCTTGTAATGTGTCAGTGCCTTTCACAACAGTGGCAGTGGTGTTTTTGTCTTCTCACGATGGTGTCAGTAGTGTTCTTGTAATGTGTCAGTGCCTTTCACAACAGTGGCAGTGGTGTTTTTGTCTTCTCACGATGGTGTCAGTAGTGTTCTTGTAATGTGTCAGTGCCTTTCACAACAGTGGCAGTGGTGTTTTTGTCTTTTCACGATGGTGTCAGTAGTGTTCTTGTAATGTGTCAGTGCTTTTCACAACAGTGTCAGTGGTGTTTTTGTCTTTTCACGATGGTGTCAGTAGTGTTCTTGTAATGTGTCAGTGCTTTTCACAACAGTGTCAGTGGTGTTTTTGTCTTCTCACGATGGTGTCAGTAGTGTTCTTGTAATGTGTCAGTGCTTTTCACAACAGTGGCAGTGGTGTTTTTGTCTTTTCACGATGGTGTCAGTAGTGTTCTTGTAATGTGTCAGTGCTTTTCACAACAGTGGCAGTGGTGTTTTTGTCTTCTCACGATGGTGTCAGTAGTGTTCTTGTAATGTGTCAGTGCTTTTCACAACAGTGTCAGTGGTGTTTTTGTCTTCTCACGATGGTGTCAGTAGTGTTCTTGTAATGTGTCAGTGCTTTTCACAACAGTGGCAGTGGTGTTTTTGTCTTCTCACGATGGTGTCAGTAGTGTTCTTGTAATGTGTCAGTGCCTTTCACAACAGTGGCAGTGGTGTTTTTGTCTTCTCACGATGGTGTCAGTAGTGTTCTTGTAATGTGTCAGTGCTTTTCACAACAGTGGCAGTGGTGTTTTTGTCTTTTCACGATGGTGTCAGTAGTGTTCTTGTAATGTGTCAGTGCTTTTCACAACAGTGGCAGTGGTGTTTTTGTCTTTTCACGATGGTGTCAGTAGTGTTCTTGTAATGTGTCAGTGCTTTTCACAACAGTGGCAGTGGTGTTTTTGTCTTCTCACGATGGTGTCAGTAGTGTTCTTGTAATGTGTCAGTGCTTTTCACAACAGTGTCAGTGGTGTTTTTGTCTTCTCACGATGGTGTCAGTAGTGTTCTTGTAATGTGTCAGTGCTTTTCACAACAGTGGCAGTGGTGTTTTTGTCTTCTCACGATGGTGTCAGTAGTGTTCTTGTAATGTGTCAGTGCTTTTCACAACAGTGGCAGTGGTGTTTTTGTCTTTTCACGATGGTGTCAGTAGTGTTCTTGTAATGTGTCAGTGCTTTTCACAACAGTGTCAGTGGTGTTTTTGTCTTTTCACGATGGTGTCAGTAGTGTTCTTGTAATGTGTCAGTGCCTTTCACAACAGTGGCAGTGGTGTTTTTGTCTTCTCACGATGGTGTCAGTAGTGTTCTTGTAATGTGTCAGTGCCTTTCACAACAGTGGCAGTGGTGTTTTTGTCTTTTCACGATGGTGTCAGTAGTGTTCTTGTAATGTGTCAGTGCCTTTCACAACAGTGGCAGTGGTGTTTTTGTCTTCTCACGATGGTGTCAGTAGTGTTCTTGTAATGTGTCAGTGCTTTTCACAACAGTGTCAGTGGTGTTTTTGTCTTTTCACGATGGTGTCAGTAGTGTTCTTGTAATGTGTCAGTGCCTTTCACAACAGTGGCAGTGGTGTTTTTGTCTTTTCACGATGGTGTCAGTAGTGTTCTTGTAATGTGTCAGTGCTTTTCACAACAGTGGCAGTGGTGTTTTTGTCTTCTCACGATGGTGTCAGTAGTGTTCTTGTAATGTGTCAGTGCTTTTCACAACAGTGGCAGTGGTGTTTTTGTCTTTTCACGATGGTGTCAGTAGTGTTCTTGTAATGTGTCAGTGCTTTTCACAACAGTGTCAGTGGTGTTTTTGTCTTTTCACGATGGTGTCAGTAGTGTTCTTGTAATGTGTCAGTGCTTTTCACAACAGTGGCAGTGGTGTTTTTGTCTTCTCACGATGGTGTCAGTAGTGTTCTTGTAATGTGTCAGTGCTTTTCACAACAGTGGCAGTGGTGTTTTTGTCTTTTCACGATGGTGTCAGTAGTGTTCTTGTAATGTGTCAGTGCCTTTCACAACAGTGGCAGTGGTGTTTTTGTGCTTTCGTGATGGTGTCAGTGGATTTTTTTTAGATTTCAGTGCTGTTATTGTGTCTTCATGATCGTGTCAGAGGTATTATCGTGTTGTCATGATGGTGTCAGTAGTGTTTTTGTAATATGCTCTTTGTGTCAGTGTGGTTTTTTTCATGCTGTTTGATGGTGTCAGTTGATGTGTATATACATATCTAGTTTACTAGTTCAGTTGTTATTGTGGATAAGGGAAAAACAAGGTAAAATAGCTTTATTGCAGTATGTCTTTCCCAGCATAAACTGTCCCGTTCTCTTTAGGTGTAGAAAAGCAGGTGAATTGGTGCACCGCACAGTTTATAGTGAGTTGAGTAGGAGTAGTGTTCCTTTCTAGGAAATTACACATTCAGGAGTTTATATGTTAATTATTGTGTTCATATTGTGTCACTGACTCCTGTTGTAGCGATTGGACTATGTCTCTGTCTCTGTGGGTGTGTGTTGTGTGTGTGTGGGGTGTGTGTGTGTGTTGGGTGTGTGTGTGTGTGGGTGTGTTGTGTGTGTGGGTGTGAAAAATCAGTTCTGTACACCTGAGGCTTCTGATGTGAAAGGAGTATGAATTCACTTCCCAATATTCATTAACATCTTTCTTTTTGTCATGTTTCAGTCAAACTGTGGACCTGTTGATGCAGGAATCGGGCTGTAGACTTGAGCATCCTGCTGCTACCAAGTTCAGGAATCATGTGATGGAGGGGGAGTGGGAAAAGGTGAGTCTTCATGTGGCCAGTCTAGGAAATATCTTAACATTGTGGCATGCAGATGAGAGACAACTGGAATGTTTTGTTTACTCTCGGCATGTCAGAATGAAAAGAGTTATTAAAATGCTGTAACATTAATGGCCTCAGATTTTAATACCATGTTACCGAGTGATTGACATATGTTTACCATAGCACTTCCATAGAACTAAAGTAGTTTAAAGAATGGCATGGTATTACTCTGATACAAATCTGAATAACACGCCTGATAGCCATTGTCATGATGACAACCTTTATTCGTCTTGTTTTCTGTGCATATTTTCAGCAAATTTTAATATTTGGGTTAAATACCCCATTAAAACTGTTATAAAATAATGCAGTGGAATCGGAGCTGGAACCAGAATCATTAAACTGCTTATGACTCCCATAAATAGCTAGTAGGATTACACCTTATGGGTGTTTCTAAACTTTGCCCTTTTTGTGTATGTAATGGTCATAAGGGTCACAACAAGCCAAACAAGCAACAGATAAGGGTTTGTCAACTTGTGAAAACTCAGTTAATCTGTCTGTGGTTTCTAACAGGCTGAGAGTGACCTCAACGAGCTGAAAGCACTGATGCATTCACCCAGCGCTGTGATGGTAAGGGTCCAAAGTCCTCTGAACATCTCCAGCATCCAGTGTATGACGGTCCTGACTGATGTTCTCCTGTGTTGTGCAGCGGATGAAGTTCCTGCTCCTGCAGCAGAAATATCTGGAGTATCTGGAGGACGGGAAGGTTCTAGAAGCGCTGCAGGTGCTCCGAGCCGAACTCACGCCCCTGAAGTACAACACTGAACGCATCCACGTCCTCAGCGGGTATCATACTTCACAACTATTTTGGGGGCATTTGAACAGCCAAGTCATTTCCTCATTTGTTTGTCTGTCATAAGAAAGCAACTTTACTCTGACCTTTGAAAGAAATTCTGCCTGTTTGCAGCCATTCTGTTATGGAGGCCGCAGATAGAGAGAAAAAATGTTCAAAATATAGACATTTTATGCTTTTAAGAACCACGGCAAAGGAATTGGTATGGTCTGTAAAAGTTCACTGAAAAATAAAATAAATAAATAAATATTTGTTACTTGTTATAGTGTAATAAGTACCGAGTTATATGAATTAACTTAATGTAATTTCTGTATGGCTAAGATTAGGGTTTGGTTTAGGGTTAGTTTCTGGTAATTATGCATAATTGTCTGTTATTACCATAAGAAGTTCATGTAACATAACTACACTGCCAGTCAAAAGTTTTTGAACAGTAATATTTTTAATGTTTTTTTTTTAAAGAAGTATCTTCTGCTCACCAAGCCTGCATTTTATTTGATCCAAAATACAGCAAAAACTGTATTTAAAAAAAATATATTTTTACTTTTTAAAATAACTGTTTTCTATTTGAATGGATTTTAAAATGTAATTTATTCCTGTGATAAAAAGCAGAATTTTCAGCATCATTCCTCCAGTCTTCAGTGTCACATGATCTTCAGAAATCAGTATAATATGCTGATTTGCTGCTCAACAAACATTTATTATTATATTATGATTCTAAATAATTTAAAAATTTGGATCAAATACAGGTAAATGCACGGCTTCTTGAAAACATGAAAAAACTTTGTAATGGTAGTGTACATCATCTTAAAATAAAGTTACTTTTTTTTATTTTGCTTGCCAAAAGCAGCAAAGCGCTGTTTCTCGTTTCACATGTAAAAAGAGTGTTCAAATAACTTTAAAGTCAAAATTAAATCAAAACCAAAGTCCCACTCTACTTCTGTTCTGGTCTGTTTCTCTTGGAAGTAGGTCATGTTATAGCAATAAAATCTGTTGCAAAAGGTGTTGACTTTAAAGGCCCAGCAGCAAAAAATTACCCATTTATTTTTAAGAGTCAAGTATGTCATGAAAAAGTTCATTTAGACCTGATTTTAGAACAAAAAACTAAAACCGTATGAAAACATTTTCATTACTTGAAACTAAATTTTAAAGAACTTGTAAAATGATTTTATTTCAGCTAGTTGTCAAAGCAAACCTTTCTCATTTTGATTTGATATATAAAATAAATCAACTTAAATAACGGAAAATTGCTTATCAAACATATAAAAAAAAACACACACACACAACAAAATTACTCCCATTTTAAGCAAAACTGAAATAAAGACCCAATTGCGATTTTATATCCCACAGTTCTGACTTCTTTTCTCAGAATTGTGAGATATGAACTCGACAATGCATTTTTCATAAACGTCACAATTGCGAGACGTAAACTTGCAATCGTGAGAACAATGTCAGAATTGTGAGATAAAGTCACAATTGCTTTTTTATTATCGTGGTGGAAAACAAGCTTCATAGAAACAGAACAATACGTTTAAAGAAAATCTAATCAAAATATAACACAAAAACCATAATAGTATATAAATTATACCAAAATAACACTTTTTCAGTGAGAATAGTAAAAGGAATAATCATAATATGATTTGCAGAATATTAATCCAGATTCAGAATTTAACCTTCTTGTGTCTCATGTGTATTTTTTTAATATTCTTTTCTTTTTGTCGTCTAATCTAATGAACACTTACAGTTGAAAGCGACTAGCAAATGAGGCATACAACTTTAATGAGAGTCTAACAGCTCTGTGGCTCCAGCCTTGTTTGATCAGATTGTGCTGTTGTTCATCATGATGTCTGCTGTAGGTACCTGATGTGCACTCTTCCCGATGACCTGCGAGCTAAAGCTGAGTGGGAAGGCAAAGGGACGGCCTCACGATCCAAACTCCTCGACAAGCTGCAGAGTGAGCTCACATAAACACATACGACTCCTGTAACTATAACACACACATTTAGGGGGAAATATCAATGGTCAAACAGACTTTTAGAAATATTCTCTGATCAAGCTTGGACACGTGACCATATTGTTTGGTTTATTAATGAATTATTATAACTTGATTATTACACAGTGGAAAGAACATCAGCATGATTGCTAACAGGACTGAAATAAAGAGCTGAAGTAGGATGTTGAGGTTAATTTTAGTGTTATTTGAATGGTATATGAATGTTGCTATCATTCTGATTTGTGACCCTGAACCACAAAACCATAAGGGTCTTTTTTTATTATTATTGAGATTTATACATCATATGAAAGCTGAATAAATAAGCTTTCCATTGATGTGTGGTTTGTTAGGATATTTGGCTGAGATACAACTATTAGAAAATCTGGAATCTGAGGGTAATTGTGCCAAAAAACTCAGTCGTATTATCACACAGTGAGGAAATCAGACTGTACCACGATGCGCGACACAAACGTGAAGGTTCGGTGACGCATATTGCATGTTACTATAATCAAAAATTAAGTTTTGATATATTTACTAAATATCTATATGGAACATGATCTTTACTTAATATCCTAATGATTTTTGGCATAAAAGAAAAATCTATAATTTTGACCCATACAATGTATTTTTGGTTATTGCTACACATATACCCCAGCGACTTAACACTGCTCTTGTTCTCCAGGGTCACATTAGTTAATTTGAGAAAACAGGATATTTTACAACAATTCGCAAACGCCACGAAAATCCACTGCTGAAACCTTACTGATGTTTGTGCTCGTGATGTCACTTCCGGGAGGATGGTCCGCATGGACTATTTTAAAGTCCCCATGAAATCAAAATGTAAGTTTTTTGGGTGTTATTATCAATATGTTAGTCTTAAGGTTATCTATTAGGCAGTGTGCTCCAAAACAGTGACATAATTTGCATTTAGAAGATATAAGCATCCAAAGCTTGCATTTTTCGTCACTTCCGCCAAAACGGCTCAGCGATTTTTTTGATGTCACATCGTTCTTCAGCTTCTCATCAAACTTTGTCCAATAAAATGCTCTCTAGAAGCCTGTAAGACCCCGCCCCCTACACTTTAATTAAAATAGACGTGACGCGCGGCTCTGAAATCGGTTAAATGTCACACAAGAAATGAGTATTTTTGTACATGGATGGCACGTAAGTGCCTATACAGGGGACAGGGACGATCAACAGGGGGGAAATATGCTTCACATGAGGAAAGAAAGTCTGCGTTGGCGATGTTGTCCGATAACCCCAATTGCCTCTGGTCCAGAGACACGATAGCACGGAGCGGATCACATGCGCGAGTCGCCGCAGACCACACAATGTATCGGAGCTACTTTCAACTCTACACAAGAATCTATTTTTATAGCAAGCTGGATGAGATTGTCGCGGCAATGCGGCTGTATGGAGCAACAATGGCTCTAGCCCAAGCTGTGATATAAATTAACGCTATTGGCTATTTTAAAAATGGGCGGGGCTGCTTGATATGTCCCGCTCTGTCTTCCTGTTTCAGTTAAAATGATGTCAACTCATAGAGTAACGCTGCGTGTTTCTAAGCATTTCAGGGGACCTTTAAAGAGATCTTATAAAAGACTAACAGTAATGGATGTGAGATTACGGAGACTGGCCTTTTAAAAATAGCTCGTAAACCTTTTTGTCAAATTGTTTTCTTTCAGTGTTTTGTTTTTGAACTGACATCAGAGGTCATAGGTCTCATTTATCTGAGCAATCTTTGAGTGAAAAGGAATAATTTATGGATAGTTTTGGCAGTGTTCACTCAAACTAAGGTGGATAATTTCAGATCAGTGAGGCCTACAATAAATCAGTTTGAAAAAGAAATACAAAGCCTGTGCTAATTGAAAGAAAACAAGTTGATAAATAGTCTAAATCCAATATTTGGTAATAAAATAGCATAATGAGAGATTTTCAAGCAATTTTCTTTGTAGGCTGATTATTTTTGAGTAACAAGGTGAAAAAATAGAAAAAAGTACAAAGATAAAGTCAGTAGGTTTTAGTGCAATGCGATAACATTAACTAGCATTTTTCGGAAAAAGAAAATCCTCTCTGGGTCAAAACGACTGAAACAAAACGTGAGGGTTAAACTGTTCACCAGTTCAAATATGTGTATGACAATGTTATTAAATTGTATGAAAATATTGTTATTAAAGATCTTAATAAATGGCCAGTTTTTCATATTAGAAGTTAGTGTAACGTCATGACAAAAATGACAACATTGGCTTAATTATTTAATTGAAACGGTTTAAAATAGACGTTTCTGCATTTTAAGAAAAGTGAGTTTAATATTTATGAATTTATGTATGAGAGGCTGTGCTAGACACACAAAAAAGATTAAAAAAAAAACAATCTGCTTATTATTTGACACATGAATATGCACTGCTCAGAAATGATTTTCTGTCTGAGAATTATTATTATTATTTGTTTAAACATTATTTGTAACTTTTTCCATTCATTCTGTTCACTTCTTCCTCTCTTCATCCCCTCTTTGTACAGTTTCATGTAATTCTTTTTTTTCAGCTAGGGTTCGGGTCAGTTCTATTTCAGTTCAGCCAATCCAGGAGATGAATTGAATTGGGGTGGAGGGACCTGCGCAGTCTCAAGTGCAAGATGTGACTTTCACTTGATGTCCTGTGTTGGCTGAATTCAGATGAAACTGAGTCTAACCCTCTCTGCTCCATCTCTGTGTCCGTCTCTCTCTCGTGTCTCTCCCACAGCGTACCTGCCTCCGTCTGTGATGCTGCCGCCGCGTCGTCTGCAGACGCTCTTGCGGCAGGCCGTGGAGCTGCAGAGAGATCGCTGTCTCTACCACAACAGCAAACTGGACAGCGGACTGGACGACGTGTCTCTGCTCATAGACCACGTGTGCAGCAGGTACCGCTTGTCAGATTGATATCGTCAGTATTTATGCAAATTATATGAACAAGGTCAGACATCAGCTCTGTTCAAACTCTAGTGAGCTGCTTCGCTGTTACTAGCTCGTTTTAGTTCGGGTTAGCACTTAGATGAGGGACACACATTACTAAACTTAAAGGGGTAGTTCACCCAAAAAATGAAAACTGTCATCATTTACTCACCATCATGTCATTTCAGACCACAATTTAAGATATTTTTGATGAAATCTGAGGGCTGTTTGACCCTCCCATAGACAGCAAGGTACCTACCACTACAAGGTCCGAAAAGTTCAGATGATCGACAAAGTAGTACAGGTTAATCAATGGTTCAACTGATTAAAGTTACAAGCCTCAGAGAATACTTTTTGGCCAAAGAAAACCAAAAATAACGACGGTCCACATTTTGTTCATTGCGTCATTTGGATGAGCGTTCACGGACAGTACCAGGACACGAGCATGTGGGGGCGCGCGCTGACCCAGATCTGGCATGATGCACGTCAGTATCTCGTGAGCTTCATAACCTTTACAGTGAACCACGATCTCACACGGACTCTTTGCGCTCATCTTGATACTTTTCTGGCTTGATCGTGGTTATTACATTGCTGTCTATGGGAGGGTCGGAGAGCCCTCAGATTCATCAAAAATATCTTAATTTGTGAAGTTGAACGAAGGTCTTACGGGTTTCGAAACAACACGAGGGTGAGTAATTAATGACAGAATTTTATTTTGGGTGAACTATCCCTTTAAGAGTTCCCGAATAAACTCCTAATTTGTTGCTTATTGATAGTAAGTAAGGTAGTTGTGTAGCAGTTATGTTTAGGTATTGGGGATCTAAAATATGGTCATGCAGAATACGGCTTATAAGCTATAATATAGCTATTAAGCTATTAGCTATTAAGCTATATTTTGTAGTTAAATTTTTAGATTTTTTTGTTTGCCTTTTTTTTGTAAATATGTTTAGTTTTTAGTTATTTAGTACTTGATGTTAAACTAAACAATAATGAGTAATGGTTTGGCGACTAGCTTTTAAATAATTGAACACGCATGCAACTCGGCGTCTTGAAACAGCTCAGCTCACAGTAAATGCTGCTTCATCTCTGCATGCGCTGTGAAAATGGGTTGCTTAGAGCGTGCATTTGGGATCATTTACTAAGATTTGAGTTAATGAGAAGCTTTTATGAACCAGTTGCCAACAAAGGAGAAGCTTCATGGGCAGATAAAGCTTGATTGTTTACCTTTTGAAAACTAAGAAATCAAGATGTAAGTATTGGTATTGCAGTTTTGCGGTTAGAATACTATAAAATAATTATTTAAATAAATAAATGCTAAATTCCATTTTTTCACAATAAAAATCATAATTGTTTTAGTCATATTGAATGCATTAAAAAAGTGTGGCCTCAAGTGGAGAGAGTTTTTTTTTTTTAATTAACTCTTTAAATACAGTTTAGAGTTACTAAAAGAGGTTTCGGGTGGTTCTTGGAAGAGTATACCCAAAGTTTTTCCCAAGTTGTTCAGCGCTAAAAGGATGATTCACTCACTCTCAAAGTTTTCAGAGTAGTCATATTCAGCTTTTTTATTATTATTTCCTATGCAGATGTGCTCCCCTACAGAATAACCTCAAATCAAATATAGAATAATTCATTCTTTCCCAATTGGAATGTAAAATTTGTGTATTTTTTCATATTGCAATGTATCTAGCAGAAAAACCAAAATATTGCAATGTCAGTTTTGTCCAATATAGTGCAGCCCTAATGCACAAATTCTCGTTCAAATCGCTGAATTATTCATATAAACATAGTTATTTTGTCTTAGTTGAACGTAAACAGAGAAGACAGAAGCTCAGATTTGTGCAGAAATACGGGATCTGTGCTGTGCAAATAGGCCTGTCACTATCTGTTATTTTGGCAATAAGAATCAAACAAAAATCACTTACTGCTCTGAATTGGTCTTTGTTACGGTTTAATCGAATACTTGAAGTCATCTTCTTCTTTGAGAAGGCTACATGCTATTATTTTAATTAACTTAGCAACAGCGAATATGTTTGTCCTCTGATACCAAAATTAGTGTGAAATTTCACTGGTCCTGAAACGGTTCAGCTCACTTTGTGTTGGAACAGAGTAGTGGTCATATTAATGAAGTTGGGCTCTCTAAAATGCGTTGACTGTGATCTCCAGGAAACAGTTCCCCTGCTACACCCAGCAGATCTTGACAGAGCACTGCAATGAAGTCTGGTTCTGTAAATTCTCCAACGATGGCACCAAACTGGCCTCGGGGTCCAAAGACACAACAGTCATCATATGGCAGGTTGACCCTGTGAGTGACCTTTCCCTCATGAAATAACCAGTGCTGGATAGATACTTACAAATTGTAGTCGCTTACTGATTCCAAATTACATGACACAAATTGTAGTCGGTAACGTAATTCATTAAGTTAATATAAGCAGACTACTTTTTCACATTGATTTAAAAAGGATAATATTGTACCGTATTGATATAAAATGGCGCAGAGAAAGAAAATCTATTACATTTGCTGTTATTAACAACATGAGCTGTTGTTAAACACATATAATATGTCAATTAAACATTACAATATATCAAGGTTTCCCAACCTGGTGTTCGTGAAGGAACTGCAGGGGATTTTATGAATAGCTAATAATTAATTGAATTAAATCATAAAAAATATAAACTTAAAGTAAATCATTTTAAAATAACACAAATCAAAATAAAACACTTCCTAAAAAAATTAATAATTTTATTTGTTTACCTGCATGTCATGTGACAATTAACTTAACGAGAACCATGAACATGCAAATGTGTTACTTAATAGAAACGTATTACCTTAAAAACTTAAAAAGACTTCAAGAAAATGTATTGGGTAAAAATTTTAAAGATGAAAAAGAAGAATTAGGGAGAATCAAATTATGAATAATCTGTATCTACTGTGTGAGTAATATGTAATCATGTAATCAGTAAAAAAGTAACTGTAATCTGATTATGAGTACTTTAAAATGCAATTTATAAAACGGATAGTTCCGGTCCTTGATTCTAATTGGTTGAGGTATGTTCAAAGCTGTTCTAAATTACTCTCTAAATAAATTTTTCTCTAAATTGCTCCGCGTCATGCCTAACAAAGCCCCTTAGCTGTTATAAATTCACTGTAAACGAAGATTGCAAGATATTATCAGACCGATATCGGAATCGGCCGATAATGGCTTTAAATGTAAATATCGGCATCGGCCCGATATGAAAAATTATGCCGATATGTCTTGCCGATAAGAGGAATACATTAACTCACATGTGCTCAGGGTGTGCTAGCGATTAGATCACGTCAGCATTGTGGCTCATTATGATTATATGTGTTAATTTTTTTAAACAAATTATGAGCTCTAAAATATTTTCAGAATTTTTACAACTCTTTTGCTTTAGACGGTTACAAGGTTAAATCATAAAATAAAATGTTATGGTTACCACTGCATCTTTCTGGAAAAAAACGCAGTGATTTATTATATAGTTTATTATAGTTATTAAATCTTCAATGACTGTCATATAAAAGAACTTTCTTATTGTTTATTAATTCTAACAAATAAGTTCTTGTTAAAAACTAAAATTAAAAATAATTATATATCGGCTATCGGCCAAAATGAGTTGAAAATGATCGGCATATCGGATATCGGCAAAAATCCAATATCGTGCATCCCTTCTGTAAACCACGACTTCTTGGGACTTATTGCTTTATTAATCTAATTACAAGTACTTAATTTTGGAATCTGATTACGTAATCCAGATCAAATGTAATCAGTTACCACCCATAATACTGGAGTATTCTTCTTAGGATGCGAGAGTCTGATGGTCAGAGGTGTTTTGACAGGACTCTCACCAGCTCAAGCAGCTGAAGACGTTGGAGGGTCATGCCTATGGGGTTTCCTATCTGGCCTGGAGCCCTGATGACACGTATCTGATAGCGTGCGGCCCGGACGACTGCTCCGAGCTCTGGCTGTGGAACGTGCAGGTGAGGGTCTCGCCCGCTCAGATTCCTTCCACCGGCTCGTCTCGGTTTAATCCGCCGCTCTGCTCCTCCAGACAGGGGAACTGAGAACCAAAATGAGCCAGTCCCATGAGGACAGCCTGACCAGTGTGGCCTGGAATCCAGACGGCAAGCGTTTCGTTACCGGAGGTCAGAGAGGCCAGTTCTACCAGTGTGTAAGTGCCGCTGTACAGTTACAGTGTTCTCGCATATAAATGGGGGAGTCTCGTTAGCAAATGTCCGGGTCATGTTTCAGCCTGACATCAAAAGAAAAAAGTAAGAAATCATTTTATTTTGTATTAGGTAGAGTAATGACTTTTGGTAGTAACTGGATATACTTTTTTAATGCACAATTCTGCACAATTTACCTTTTTCCAAGACCAAAAAATGTCTTTCTAATAACTGATCAAACAAACACTATAATATGTTTTATTATTAAAACCAGCTTACATTGAATTTAGTGAAACCAATGCAAACATGATTAATGCTTACACTTTTTGAAATAAAAAAATTATTTTTTTTCACATTAAAGTAAAGAGAATTTGTGCTTAGTTTTCATGAAAATAATTACAAAATTAATCAAAAAAATTAATTGAATTAAATATACATTAATATACACTGCCGTTCAAAAGTTTGGGATCAGTAAGACTTGTAATGTTTTTTAAAGAAGTCTTTTATGCTCATCAAGGCTGCATTTATTTGATCAAAAATACAGAAAAAAACAGTAATCTTGCAAAATGTTATTACAATATAAAATAATGGTTTCTATTTTAATATACTTAAACATATAATTATTCCTGTGATGCAAAGTTTAATTTTCAGCATCATTACTCCAGTAGTCAGTGTCACATGATCCTTCAGAAATCATTCGAATATGCTGATTTATTGTTAGAATTATCAGTGTTGGCAACAGCTGTGCTGCCAAATATTTTTTGGAAATTGTGATACTTTTTTCAGGATTCTTTGATGAATAAAAAGTTTTAAAGTACAGAATTTATTCAAAAATTAAATCTTTTCTAACAATATAAATCTTGGCTATCACTTTAAACACTCCGTGAAGAATAAAAGTTTAATTCTTTCTAAGAAAAATACAAGAATCAAAAAAAATGTACTGACCACCAAACTTTTGAATGGTAGTGTATATTGTTACAAAAGATTTATATTTTGAATTAATTCTGTTCTTTTGAACTTTTTATTCTTTAAAGAATCCTGAAAAAAAGTATCACGGTTCCAAAAAAATATGAAGCAGAACAACAGTTTCAACACTGATAATAAACCAGCATATTATAATGATTTCTGAATGATCATGTGACATTGAAGACTGGAGTAATGATGCTGAGAATTCAGCTTTGCATCACAGAAATAATTTTTTTTTTTAAAGTATATTAAAATAGAAAAACATTATTTTACATCATAATAATATTCACAATATTATTTTTTTTCCCTGTATTTTTGATTAAATAAAAAATTGGGCAGCCCTTGATAGCAGAAGAAACTCCACTGTAAAAAGCATTATAAAAATTGTCTGATCCCAAACTATTTGACCGGTAGGGTATTTAATAAAAAAAATACAAAAAATGCAAAACTCTGTTCAGACGTTTGGGGTCGGAAAGATTTTTTTTTTATGCTCAACAGGCGACATTGGAAGAATCAAAAAACAGTAAAATACAGTAATATTGTGAACTATAGTACTATTTAAAATAACCGTTTTTGTGTGAATATATTTGTTCAAATGTAATTTATTTCTGCGATGCGCAGCTGAATTTCCAGCATCATTACTCCAGTCTTCAGTGTCACATGATCTTCAGAAATCAGTATAATATGCTGATTTGCTGCTTGAGAAACATAATTATTATTATCAGTGTTGAATGCTTCATAATATTCTGGAAACCAAGATATATATATTATTTTTCAGGATTCTTTGATGAATTGAAATCTCAAAATGCATCCATTTATTCAACTTACTCGTACCAAACCTTTGAACAAACTTGTATGTGTGTATATTAATATGAGATTGACCCAGTGAGAATCCTGGTGCGTTTTAAAGGCGCACATTGCTAAGTGATGGTAAATGGTGACGTGTTGATGTTATCGGTCAGGATCTGGACGGAAACCTGCTGGACTCCTGGGAGGGTGTTCGTGTTCAGTGTCTGTGGTGTCTGAATGATGGCAGGACAGTGCTGGCCTCTGATACACACCAGCGCATCCGTGGATATAACTTTGAAGATCTGACCGACAGGAACATGTATGTCGACTGCGTTTATCACTCATAGATCTTGTTGCAGCTTTTGTTGGTAAGAGTTATGTGGATGTGTTGGTTTGAGTTTGGTTGTCGCCTCTCACAGAGTTCAAGAGGACCATCCGATAATGTCCTTCACCGTGTCAAAGAACGGGAGATTAGCTCTGTTAAATGTCGCAACTCAGGTGAGTATGAGAACACGGCTGGATGGGCTGGTTTGAACTAATGTGAAGCTTTTTTGCACTGATGCCTTATTATTACTTTGTTATGAGCAGTCTGAGATTATGGTGTGATTCGAAAGTTCTATAAATAAAAGTGCGTTCAGGGACTCACCGTAATTATGATTCTGACTTGTAAAAGAACTCTTAATTGCAATTTTGGGAATATTGATATAGTTCCGGTCCTTTGTGTGGAACAGGTCTAACACATTTCTCATTGTTAATGCTTTAACTGCCATTAAGTAAAAGGACTTTTTTGTAAACTGTTACCACATTACCTGTACTATTACATAAGGTTTTGGTGATACCGCTCATACCTAGAATGTTTGACTTATTACTCACACAATTAAAGTGATAAGTCAGAGTGTAGTTTAGTCTCAGCGCTGTGTGTTCGTGTCTGCAGGGAGTTCATCTGTGGGACCTGCAGGACCGGGTGTTAGTCAGGAAGTACCAGGGTGTGACTCAAGGCTTCTACACCATCCACTCCTGTTTTGGTGGCTACAACGAAGACTTTATCGCCAGTGGCAGTGAAGGTGAGAACGTCTGCGTCTCAGTATAACGGACTGAACGCATCCAGCAGAGAGCTGATGGGGTTTGTGATCTGTGTGTTCTCTCTAGACCACAAAGTTTACATCTGGCACAAGCGCAGCGAGCTGCCCATAGCCGAGCTGACGGGTCACACACGCACGGTCAACTGCGTGAGCTGGAACCCCGCGCTGCCGGGCCTCATGGCCAGCGCCTCGGATGACGGCACCGTGAGGGTCTGGGGTCCCGCACCCTTTCTGGACTCCCAGGAGACCGAGGGGCTCACCGGTATGAACCTCCTCATCTCAGTCAGAATGCTGCTCGTTTGTTGTAACATCAAATTGCTAAACTCCATCTGAAAAATATTCGGCTGGTAAACTATGAAACAAATTTTAACGGCATTTTGTTAATTATTTTATAATTGTTATACATGCAGATTTTATGAGTTCACACAAGTAAGAGATTTATATTTGTACTACTTTTAAAAGTCACCACTGGGACATTTAAAATGAACTAGCGAAGGCCAAAAAAACAAACAAAAAAAAACTAATGATTAATGATTCAAACTTAAATATGCGCTTTCCCTTACACATTCAAATAAAACATAAAATAGTAAACCTAAAATCCTGATGTTAATTTAAAAATAAATAAATGGACAAGCAACATGCCCAATATCCAGTTGAGGTTATTATAGTTAACTAAAACTATAACCATAAAAATAAATAAATAAATTGTTACTTGAAATAAAATCAACTTATTTAATTTCAGCTAGTTGCCTAGTCAGCAACATTTCTCATTTTCCCTCATTTGTGTTTAGTGTAACTGAAACAAAAATAACAAAACGAAATAAATTAAACTATAAACTGTATAGACAGTTAAAAAAAAAAAATGCAAAAATGTTCATTATAATTAAGAATGTGGCTGGTATTAAATATTAAGAAGGATTGTCATGATACTAAAATTTTAGGAATTTACACCAGTACCAGTAAAAATATAAAGTTAAATACATTTTAGTGTGTACCTGGCTGTTTTCATTACAAACTGAAATGCGATGAAATTAAAATGAGCTTTGAGCCTAACATCTATATGCTAGTGTACTCATAATTCAACGATATCAGATATATACAGTGTACATTTACAGTTCTGATCTTCGGCTAAAAAAAATAATAATTTTTTCCCTGAACTTTTTTTAATCAAGAAAGACAGACCAACTGAGCTACCAAGTTGTTAGTTGATGGTATATATGCTTTTTGATGCTTATTGAAGCCATCTGTTCGCTTTTTCATATATGAACTTATTTCAGCCGCATTCATGCTCAACAGCGGAACACCTGATAAAATTACATTGCCCATGATTCTGCAAAGAAATCCTCACCAATCTGAGAATTACGACAAGAAATAAAAAGACTAAGGGCACTGCGATCTCTCTGCATTCTCAAACTACTTAAAATGTATAATATATGCATATTTTTGAATGGGAATTAGCAAGTAGCAAATTATTGTTTTGTTGGGCTTTGGCTAACTAAAGACTGACATACACACCTGCTTAAACTTCCTGTTTTACTAGGAAATGATACAGGAACAAAAATTACGTTTGTCAAATCATGTCTTTAGAAATGTTCATAACTACTACATAAAACTAAAACCAATATGGAATATCAATAATGAATAAAAATAAAAAAACGAGCTAATTTGCGAAGTAAAAAAATAAATGAAAAATAGGTGTCAAATCTGGACTTTATGAGTCATATATACAATCTTAACAACTCTTAACTATAGCTTTTAAATATGCTTCTGGAATTCAAATGGATTTCAGATTCAGGAATGAAACTGTTGCTGTGGTTTTGGTCTCCATCTCTGCTTCTGTTCTCCTGTAGAGTGCTATAGCATGGACAGTTGATGTTGACTCCGGAGCAGATGTCCACTTTGGAAAATATACAGTGAGACACACTATAGACTTTGTGAATGAAGAACGAGAAATGAAGTAAATCTAACGGCAGATGTTAGATTTTTTCCTGGCGGTTTCACATCCCCACCCGCAGCGCAGCGGACACATGAAGCTGGCGGCTGCCCTTCATCATCTGACTTCACATCCGTGTGGCGGCCCCAAACGCACACGCCTCGTTGAGGACACGCCCCTCCTCGGCTCAAGCTCCTCCCCCTCCCCTACACTGCATTCTGAGTGGACAACTGCCTCCTGAAGCCACACCCACCCACACACACGGACAAACATCGCTCAGATCGTTATTTATTACGGCTTTAATTTATTATTGTAAATGAATCAAGGCCTCAGGCTTGCTTTGTGTTCTGTACAATATTCACTCAGCGAGGGGACAAAAAAAAGTGCAATCTCTCGCACGTGTCGGAGAGAGAACAAATCATATCTTTATTTTTCAGCATGAACTTCTTTTAGCCACCTCGTATGCTTGAAAGTAAGTGTCTTCACCAGCAGATATAAGATATTGTTTTCGTTTCCCTCACGTCAATTTTAAACGACTGAATTTACAGGCATTTTTTTAACTGATTGATATTCGTTTCGATTCGAAAAGTCCAATCATGACCCCACTATTTTTCATTGCTTATGGTACTTTATTCTGAGAGCGGGAAGTGATGGATTGTTATTCTTTAATCTTGAGATGTAAGATTTACGAAGAAAGACGCATATCAGGACAGGACAAAACAGGTTGTTTTTTGGTAACGGGGTTGAAGACAAACTAAACTAGGCTCGCTAAGATGCTAATGACACGCCAATGAGCCGACGTCACGTTCCACATGTAAATACAGGCCTTCAGCATGCGTACTTTGCCATCGTTAGGTGTTCGTGACGTGCTTGAGGTCATTTTTGCAGTGAATGTTCAGGCTCTCGGTGTGAGACGAGTGATTTTGTCACGGTAAGTACGTCAGAACAGACTCCCAAATGTTTCTGAGTTCAGTTTCCATGTTTGATGTCCGGTTTTTTTTCCCCCTCCTCTTCGGTCTCGTTTCCTCTCGTATTATCACATCTTGACTTTTTATGTTTTTTGTTTTTTTTTATGCTTTTCGGACCATATATGATTACTCATCAGCTTTTCTTAGTTTTATTGGCTTTTATTTTGGGTTGATTTATTTGTTTTGCTTTATTGCTTTTTCCCTTGTATTATCATATAACGGATGTCTTGGCAAGTGGCCTCTTGAATGCTTTTTTCTATTGGTGAATTTCTTATACTTTCGCACCATATGACGCATTAGTACACGCAGGTGTACCCGTAATGATTTAGGTATTCAGAGTGTCATCAATCGCCTACTATGATTCATTCTGTAATTATGTGCTCTTCATATACATGTATATCAAAAAAATAATGTATGAAGATCTATATATAATATATAGATATATCTATATATATTATATATCTATTTAAATATGTGTTGTGTATTCTTGCCATGGATCTCCCTTACAAATGTTAACGTATTTCTCCACCTGACTCAGGTAAAACTCCTTGTCAGTTAATTGCTCCCCTGACCAGCCGAAGCCTGCTTCCATTAGCGGGAAGTGACTGCGCAACAAACGAAAAAAGAAAAAAAAAGGGTGCATGCAGATAACACGCACAATATGCTCGAGGAGGTACCTCACGAGAGCAGTAGACTAGGATAGCGGGAGTGGGGTGTTGTACGTTCTGGTTTATGCAACTGAACTTTCCTTTCCTTCTGAATATTTGTGTTTCATTTCAGTCTTAGTTTGACTTTCTTGTGCTCTGAGGCGGTGTAACAGGCGGGGTAACGGTAGCGCCCTGGTGGAGTTCTGGGATACGACTAAGTTTATTGCAGTCAGGTTCTGAGGATCTGTTTTGCTTTTCAGTGTGTTAATATTCTAAGTGATTGTACTATTATGTAATGTTCTGTAGGAGAGGTGTTATGTATACATACTTTCAATAAAGCATTCAGGGTTTTAAACTATCCGGAGTAAGCCGTCATTTTTGTTAGATGAATGGTTTCTGTCAAAATTTGGAATCAATCCTGAAGACATCAAATAAAACCTGTTAGATGAACTGGAATGTTTATGACTTTTAAAGATTTTGATATTTTTTTAATTACAGACCTGGAAATAATCATTTTATTTACTTTTTTTAGTTCTTACTTTTTAATGCTAACATTAAAACCATTAAGAAATTGTCTCAATTATTAACATAACCTCAATTCCCTGAGATAACAGGAACGAGCACTGCATCAGTTTAGCTGACACTTTGGGAAAACTCCATTTCTTTGTAATACTGAAGCCGGATTGAATCCCGTTTGTGCAACTGCATGAACAAATGGCATTTCACCCAAAACCGGTGGAGCCAACTGCCTATTAAAAGTTGGCACTGAATGCATTTCATCAGAATCTTTCTCCACTCTCTGGTTCAATCTGCCTGGCACATGCACTTTCTTCAGCGAACGAAATTTGTGTTGTGCTCAGGCGCCTCGCCAGCCTGTACAGAGCCTGCAACCCCTTGGTGGTTTATGTAGGCTACCACTATCATGTTGTCCGAACAGACCAAGACATGGTACCCCTTAAGTTCTGGCAGAAAGGCTTAGAGTGCCAGAAGAACTGCCATCATTTCCAGGCAATTGATACACCAGTGCTGCTCCAGGATTAACCAGGAGCCGATCGCTGGTCTGCCCTTGCACAGAGCTCCCTAACCTGTGTTGGAGGTGTCTGTCGTGACTACCTTCCTCCTGGAGACCAGCCTCAAATCCATTCCTGTCCGGTACAGATGAGGGGCTTTCCAAGGGGCCAGGGCCTTGACATAGCTGTGAGTTCTTGAGGCGTCCCAAGTGTGGGACAGGACCTGGGATTTCAGCATGTGAAGCAGGCACACTCCCTTCTGTCTCAGGGGGGAAGAGGGCCACATCGACTTTGTAAAAGTGTGTGTACCTGAAACTGAATCTGGATACTGGTAAGCCACCAATTCGAATGCAAATAAAAATGGGCTGCGGTGAGGGGGCTATCTTGATATGAAAGTATGCATCTGTCAGATACACCGAGAAAAAACAATTCCCTGTGAAAATTTGTGAGAGGATTTGTTTTAAGGTTAACATCCTGAATACTTGCTTTGAGCAAAGATGGGCCTGAGGCCACCACTCTTTGGAACTAGGAAGTAGCAGCTGTAAAACCCAGACTCGCTGTGAGCTGCCGGAACATTTCCATGCCACTCTTTGCCAGCAGACTCTCTACTTTGGATTGGAGAATGCAAGCTACGCTGCCCCGGACTGAAGTTTGAACCACGCCCCTGAAACAAGGTCTGTGAATGAATTTGAGCGAGCAGTCTCGTTTGATTGTTTCCAAGACCCACTTTGACACACCTGGAATGGCTTCCCAAGCCTGGCTTTGGGTGGTGAGAAGTCGGGCTGATACTCACACTGTTGCGAAGAGGAGAAGTCGTTGATGCTGGCATGGCAGGCTTCTGAGTGGACGAGGCCCCCTGGAGACTTGAAACAGCAGCCGAGCCGAATCGTTTTGGCAGGAAGTGGTGCATGACTTGAGACAACTTCTGAGCCGAGACCGTGGAGTCAAGGAAAGCTGTCTTGTCAGTGTCCATGATCTCCGTTAAATTCATCCAGAGGTGGCATTCAAGAATCACCAGGTTGTCCATTGCCTTAGAGCAGGGGTGTCAAACTCAATTCCTGGAGGGCCACAGCCCTGCAGTTTAGCTCCAACCCTAATTAAACGCTTCCGATCCAGCTAATCACGTCCTTCAGGCTTATTTGAAAAATGCATGGTTTGTGTGCTGGAGCAGGGTTGGAACTAAACTCTGCAGGGCTGCGGCCCTCCAGGAACTGCGTTTGACACCCCTCGCAGCTTCTCATACCTCTGATCCTCAGCACCACCAATGGAGGTGAGGGTGGCCAATGCTGAAGAGTTGACGCAGGCCGAGTAGGGGGCATGGCACAACCTAATCCATTCATTGTGAACTTCAGGAAAGAACGGGGCAGGTTTCTTCCAACTTGCTGCAGCTGCAGAAACCATTCATCAAGTAGGCTGCAGACGGGCTCATCCAGAGACGACCACTCCAAGCCGAGCTCCTCGATGGCCTTGGTGAGGATGCGTATGAGTTTGGTCTCCAGACCGGGTCTGGCATCACCTGGCTTACTCTGCGGCAGGGGGCAGAATCCTCTGTAGAGTTTGTCCAATCCTCCACATGAAGAGCTGCCAATGACACCGTGTCCTCCTCGGAACCCCTAAAGGGACCAAACCACTCGCGAGGGGTGCTGGTCTTTGCGGGAAAAGAGCACTGGGGAATACTCTCGCTGTGGGGAGATTGAGACTTATGGGATATGAGCTCACTGAGACCCATCTGTTTTTTCCTCCAAGGCTCCTGAGAGGAAGAAAAAGGGGAACACAAGGGACGGGGTTGCCATCTTTACAGAAAGTGATGCGTGAGACTCTTGCTCTCGCAATGACAGCAGCTCGTCTCAGTGAGTGCAGCCTTTGCATGGGCTTTGCCCGAACAGGCAATGCACATCTGAAGAGTGCAGGAGTGCTCTGCATGTGCCACACCCCTCAATGTGGTGGCACTGCAGAGGACACGGTGTCATTGGCAGCTCTTCATGTGGAGGATTGGACAAACTCTACAGAGGATTCTGCCCCCTGCCGCAGAGTAAGCCAGGTGATGCCAGACCCGGTCTGGAGACCAAACTCATACGCATCCTCACCAAGGCCATCGAGGAGCTCGGCTTGGAGTGGTCGTCTCTGGATGAGCCCGTCTGCAGCCTACTTGATGAATGGTTTCTGCAGCTGCAGCAAGTTGGAAGAAACCTGCCCCGTTCTTTCCTGAAGTTCACAATGAATGGATTAGGTTGTGCCATGCCCCCTACTCATTTTGTTAACAAACTACACAAGAACTATGCTCTCTTAGCTTACATATGCTCTAATAGTTTTGCCGGATAGCCGTGGAGAAGCACCGTTCTCAGCTGCGAGAGCTGGCAGCGCCATGATCAGCTGCTGGGGCTCTTCTACCGCGAGCAGGAAGGCTGCTTCTTTATCTTCTTTTTGGGAGTTAGTGAGGAGATTATCTTCTCGCTGACGGAGAAAGATTATGATGGAATGGCAATCAGCGCTGACTTATTTAGGCCAATGTCTCCCCCCATTTTGAGAGGCTGAAAGGTAATTTGTTGCTGTACAAATGAGATTCAATCAGGCTTCAGTATTTTAATGAAACTGTATTTCCCCAAAGCATCAGCTAAACAGACACCGTGCGAATGAACCGTACTGATAAGGGGAAAATTACTAAACTTTGAAAACAGAATATATTAAATAAAAAACTATATTTTAAATATAAAAATTGATCTCAATATTAAAATCTTAATGATTGTGATAATACTAAAATAACACTATCAGATGTATTACAACAGCAAACATTTTAGGCATTCTAGTTTTGAGAAAATATCCAGTATCATTTAGGTTTTTCCATTTTCTCTGAAGAAATCAAAATTTAGTTTGAGAACAAAACTGGCTTGTGAATCATAATGTGCTATGAACTGAATATAAATGAATTGTGAAAGCGTGCTATTCATGATCATCTTTTTTTATTTAATAAACTCCACAAACGCAAATATTCAAAAGAACTAAACAAAACCGATGACAGATCTCACATGCTTACAAACCAAACCCTCTCAAATGATGAGACATGAACAGCTACTGAACAGGTCTACTCAACACAGAACACTGACTGATCAAACTCAGAAGATCATGTGACGCTGCGTAGTGTTTGAACAAAACCACACCCCTGCTTACCCAGCATTCATTAACCTCAACAAGGATGAATTCACAATTCAAAATCAGAGAAAGATATTTTGTGTAAAGAAAATAACACCCATTTTTAGATTTTTTTTTGTATAGTATTTCCTTGACAATTAAGCATTGATTTTAAATTAAGAGGCAGCACAGCAAATACTATGATATATACAAAACTTTTTTTTTAATTTAAATTTGATGAATCTTGACAACTGAATATTTATTACTGTAATTAAAGCACCACTGAAAATATTATAAAATACCCAGGAGTAAAACATACAGGCGCACTAATGACAATTCTGTAAGAAAAATGTGCTTAATTTTCATTAAAATAACATTTAAAAATATCTTTAATGGTTCTAAACATTCCCTTCAGTTTCTTTAAACAAAATATCATTTATTTCTTGTGATTTTGGGGTTCAGGTTTTGTGAGATTCACCCCTACATAGACGAAATTTCACTTAAACATCATCAAATATCAGCTTGTCTGATCTGACTCTGACTCGTTCTTGAACATAAAAAGCAGGAGACACAAAAATCAATATCTGCTCAAAACAAGCCATTGAAATGTCATTAGCAGGAAGCTGGTGAAACAGCTCAGATGTGATTCAGACCGGATCTGTGATGAACACATTAGTGCTTATTCTAGAGCTCCTTTGAGTCACGCTCCGTTCATCTGTAAACAAGTTCACATACACAGACAACGCTTCCAATAACAGACAGTTTACAAAAGCATGCAAGTGGATGAGGAAAAAAAAAAATCATGAAACTTATTAAGAACATGTCCAGCTCATCAAAACAAAAATGATGCATATATTTTAAACCATTAAGACTTCTTGCACTGACATTTAGACGACAGTTAAGCACGTTTTGACTCCAATTTGTCATTATTATTGTAATGCAACAAAAAAAACGTTCTCATTGCTGTAAAAAAAGACAATATTTAAATCATAAAAATGTAAATGGTAATATATGTGCATCACAGTAATAGTTGTACCCATTTAACTTCTATTATGGAGTGTAATAAGAATTATGAAAAATAAAAGACCTTACATTAACGACACAGTGCAGGTTAAAATGTGCTTAAGTGTCCCAAAAGTCGTGGTCCTAAAAAAGGCTTCGTTATCTTTATGTAAAACAGTTTTTCTTTTTTGGTGGGTGAATGTATGGAGGCTTGTTTCTGCCACGGGATGAAAAAAAATGAGAACGTAATTGCGACTTTTAAAAAAAAAAAAATTGGGAGTTTATATCTCATAAATCAGACTTGTATCTTGCAATTCTGAGAAGAAAAAAAAAAAAAAGTCAGAATTGTTAGATATAAACTACTCTTTTCTCACAATTCCGCAAGTTTAGTTTTTATTTTTTATTCACATAATCGGAATATTTGCAATTCAGACTTTTTCGGAGTTGATTCGGAGTTTTATCTCGCAATGCAGTACGCGAAAAACGAAATGTTTTTGTATGTACAATACGAACTCAGAATTGTCCGGTACAATCTTGCAATTCTGAGGGGAAAAAGTCCTGATTATGAAATATAAATTCAGAATTACAAAATATATTCAGACTTTGTTTCTCACAATTCTGAATTTTTTTTTTTTGCAATTCCAATTTGTCAAGTTCAGAATCGCGCAATTCTGAAACAAAATCCTAATATATCTCAATCTCGCCATTCTTTCTCAGAATTTCAAGAAAGACATCTGAATTGTGTGATAGTCACAATTACCTTGTATTATTTGATTTATGATCCAGTGGTGGAAACTGTGAGCTTGTTTTGTGTGCGGTTGCTGGTCAAACAGATGATTCGGGATTCAGTGCCACTGTCTTGATGCTTCAGCCCCGAGAAGCAGTACAAGATTCAGAGAAACTGAAGGAGAGCGCCTGCGGTGGGGGGTTTGTGTTTCGGAGGGTCATTAGTGAGGATGTGTTGAGGAGAGCTGGGCTGATCTTCTGATTGGGATGCATGGAGTTTCTTCACAATATGTAAAGGCCAGTTCATGATTTGGCAGTTTGTGTTGTGAAGACGGATGCGGGTCAGTCGTTGATGAGAGCCAGGATCATGCTGCAAAACACAGCAGAGAAAAGAAGAATGTCCAGAGTTACACAGGGAGGGCTTCCTGTTACCAGCTCTTTAACATCTCATCTGAACACTGAAACACATGTGGATTCAGACTGAGAGTTCAGTTCTACACTGTGTGTGTGAGTTGATGAATGCAGTATGCAGGCGTGTGATCAACCAAGGTAAAAAAATAATAATAATTTTTTTTCACCCGCTCATATGACCAGATAAACTAATCTAATTATTAATTAAATTCTAAAGTAATTACTATGAATAATTATTGTTAATATTCAAATATGTTTTGATTACGATTTAAATAAAAATGTCACAACGACGTAAAATTGAGTATTTACTCAAAAATATAATCATTATTATTAATAAACGAATAATAAAAACTTAATACTATACTTGTATTTGATTTACATTAAAAATAAACATAATAAAAGAATAATATCTATTACTACTGCAATACTATTCTACTGTAAAATTAAAACAGAGTTTGTCAAATAAAAGTATAATTACAATAAAAGTATGAATAATAATAAAGATTGTTGATAATGATAAAAACGAATCATTTGTAGTACTGTTAATTATATATACAATACACTGAATAAGTATAATAATATGATACATATTAACAGTAGTAATTATTACTGTTATTGTAGCTAATAATAAACCACTGACAATAATAGTAATTATTATTACATTATTTTTCATTGTATTATTACTTTAAGAAATGTTGCTATTCCAATACTATTTTTAACTATGATTTAATCATATGAATTATTATTATCATATTTATTTTTACAGAACAACTGTAAACTTACAGTAAAGCAGAAAAAAAAAAAAAAAAAAAAAAAAAAAAAAAAAAAAAAAAACAAAATCCCGTCTTAATTTCTTTCCTTTTTAAATGTTCAAGCATAGAGCTTAAAGCTTATCTTTTATTTAAAGGGGTCATATGATGCTATTTTAAAGATCATTATTTTGTGTATTTGGTGTAACAGAATATGTTGACATGCTTTAATGTTTAAAAAACACATAATTTTTCAAATACTGTACATTATTGTAGGTCCTATATGCCCCGCCTCTCTCAAACGCTTCGTTTTCTACAAAGCCCCTCCTTCCGACAAGCGCAGCCTGCTCTGATTGGCCAGCTGACCCAGTGCATTGTGATTGGCCGAACACCGCAAGCACTCGTCGGAAATGTAACCCCCTTACCATAATCGCAAGCTTCATCTTTAAAACAAGTAATATCAAGACAGTTAATAATGTTGTTAGTTTTATCATCAGTTCAAGCCCGAAAGGGCAACAGAGTTGCGTGACAGACACAGTGATAATGCAGTACACAAGCCGCGGTTAAGACAGCTGACGTGCTATTATTTCTGACAGGCCTGACAGATAGTTCCCCCTCTCCTGTGATGTGACCCGTTCCCCTCACACACACACACACACACACACACACACACACACAACACACACACACGCACACGACGCGTTACTCTGCGCTGCGCAAAACTCCGCATTTGAACAGTCAATAGCAAATACTTAAACTATTAAGAAAACAGTAGCAGATTCAGAAGCGACAGATTGTCATAGCAAAGTCATAATTGACCCCTTTTTTTTTTTTTTTTTTTTTTAAATAGCCTTTTGTGCACAGCCAGCCTTGTACTCTTCTAGGATAAAAAAAAACTGTTGTTCATAAAATGCGTTGCACAAATTCAAAACATCTGGGTTGTGCCTGTTCTTTTGTAAATAAATCTTAACCAATGATTCCTAATTGCATCTACTTTTGGAAGGCCAAATAAAGTGCTGTTGCTTTCGCACTGAATCACACGCGTCTCCCTGACATGCTTCATCAACACTACTGCTGTGTTCAAAATATCGATACGACGATGTATCGTCACAGAGATTTGACGATGAGTATCGATACGGCTGGCCCTGTATCGATATTGTGGCACGTGCGCTGCAGTGGACCGCGCTTAATTTTAATATTTAAAATTTTTTAGTAGAAAATTGCGAGGTTTCTAAAAAAGAATTAATAGAGCATCTGTTAATAATCTGGCCGCCGAGGAACACAACGGGGTTGCCTGATATAAAGAGACGAATCCCCAAAACAGAGCTTTACACTTGCGCAATACAGAAATATCTGCTAAACGTGCTACTTATCTTTATCAACCTGGCAACCCTGTGCTCACGCGCTCTCTCTCCACTGTGGATAAACGCGCTTGCTTTCTGAAAACTCTGCTTAGCTTGCAGTTTAGCTATCTCCACTTCAAGTCTATTCTCAGAAAAGTGTAATATATCAATTGTTCATTTACGACAGAGAGAGAGAGAGGCTGTGTATGTATGAATTACCACCGTTTTGGCGCGTTTCTCTATTAACAGTGAAGCTGTGGCTTTTCCTTTAGAAACAATGATGCTATCAGCTCCTTTTTGAGAAAGATAATGTAGCTCTTGAGCGGTTAAGCTATTTAGTTGATAAAATTGCGGGGCAGCGCTAAAAAGTTTGTTCTTGAATGTCTGAGTTCGGCCGCAGCGTGATCTGTGTGTGTGACTGAACTTATCAAACTGCTTCCGTTTCACACAAATGCTGGCACAGACGTGCATGTTCGGCTAGAGTCGCTTTGAACTCGTGCATCTTCGGAAGCGGAAAGTTACAAAAAATGTCGTGCACACCGCCACGCGAAATGACGTCGCACGCACTCAAAGTGAACTTGCATAACCTCGAGTATAAAGTCAGCCTTGAGCGTGTGTGGCGTTATATACACTGAAGACAGCAGGTTAGTTTAAACTCTTCTCTCATTTTTTTTTGTAGAGAGTGTGTTTATTTGTGCAATGATAACCTACCAGCAGTGTAAATTATTTTTTAAATATATTAGAATGAGTACATTACAATATAAATTTATTAGAAAGAGTACATTATTATTTATGGGTTTAAAAACAAGATGCAAACAATCAGATTATTGTACCTGGTGGGGAGTGCCCAATTTTAACATGAAACTATGCCATTACCTGTATTTGTTATACTGTGGTACAGTTATGGAGGCTGTTCATAATGCAGAGGTCAATTGCCTGCTCTGCCAATAGTTAGAAATGTCACTATAGTAAGCAGTGTTTAATAAAGAGCTGTTTTTCAAAATTCTGCTGAGGTGAAATTCAGTGCAGTCATGTATCGTGATACGTATCGTATCGTGACTTTGCTGGTGATACACAGCCCTAATCAACACTACTAACTGCTTGTTTTTCCTGCCCACCACGCCCCCCCCTTCTTTCTTTGCGTGCACATTTGGGCGGCATTATGCTAATATTTCCACATAGTGATGTAGACATGTTGGGGCGTGTTTGAACGAGCCGTTTTAGGTGTGGCTGACTCTGAACTTTGAAGAATATCTCTTTGGATTTGAGACTTTAGTCTTTGCAACTTTACAGATCTTCTTTATGCACCAAGAGCTTGTAACACTCCAAAGAGAAAGGAAAACTTGAAATCGCATCATATGACCCCTTTAACAACAGATTCGGTTGATGTCAGCTGCATTTTCAAATGTATCAGCGACCCAAACGTCAGTCTCTTCCTGTTTAAGTGGACGCTTCTTGGCCAGAATAAGCTTCAGAGGCTGTGTGTGGTTTACCTGTACAGGTAGATGAAGAAGCAGAGGAGGTGGAAGCCCAGTTTGATCATGGCTTCCTTCATGTGGGACTTGAGCTGGCCTCTGTTGTGAATCTCTGTGGGATCGTACACTCCCATGTTCCCCATGGGAACCTTCACGTATCTGCTCACACACACCACCGACAGTTAGCTGCAGCGCTCCTCAGGTGTATATATGCAGTGAGTGAGGTGTGGTTGGGCTGAATCACCTGTAAACGTCCCAGGATGCCACAGGGAGGTTGAGCAGGAACACAAACCAGTGCATGGAGACCAGCATCAGGACCGTGGCCAGAGCCTGAGCGATCATCTCAGGAATGACCCACTGAACACAAACCACAGCATCACCGCCAGAACAAAACATCAGCTCATTTACAGTCAGATAGGAGCAGATATACAGAGCATTTCCAACGGTGTTTCTTTAAAGATCTGTCCTGAAAATGGAAACGTTCAAATAATAGCAATGCTGCTGTCAGATAATGAATTAAAAATCACGTTCCTGCTGCTTCCCTGTCCCTCACATTTCTGAGATTTCATTTAATCTGAAATGATGCACTACCAGTCAAAACAGTAAGATTTTTTAATTAGACTCTTCTGCTCACCAAGCCTGTATTGATTTGATCCAAAATACAGCAAAATTAGTAATAATGTGAAATATTTTTACTATTTAAAATAACTGCTTTCTATGTGAATATATGTTAAAATGTAATTTATTTCTGTGATGCGCAGCTGTATTTTCAGCATCATTCCTCAGTCTCGTGCACATGATCCTTCAGAATTCATATACATATGCTGATTTGCTGCTCACAAAGCATTTCGGTTTATTATGAACAATAACTGAAACAGTTAAGTACATTTTCAGGATGTCCTGGATGAAAAAACTTCCAAATACCAGCATTTTATAAGAAATGTATACTTTTATTCAGTAAGGATGCTTTAATTTGATCAAAAGTGATGATAAAGAAATTTATAATATTACAAACGATTTCTATTTCAAAGAAATGCTGTTCTTTGGTACTTTTTATTCATCAAAGAATCATGAAAAAATTCTACTCTGCTGTTTTCAACATGATAATAATAATAAATGTTTTTGAGCAGCATATTATACTGATTTCTGAGATCGTGTGACACTGAAGACTGGAGCAATTATGCTGAAAATTCAGCTTTTGCATCACAGAAATAAATTACATTTCAAAATATATTAAAACTGCTATTTTAAATAGTAAAAATATTTCACAATTTTATTGTTTTTACTGTATTTTTAATCAAATATCCAGGTGCGTCTCAATAAATTAGAATGTCGTGAAAGTTCATTTATTTCAGTAATTCACCTCAAATTGGTGAACCTCGTGTATTAAATAAATTAAATGCACACAACTGAAGTAGTTTAAGTCTTGGTTCTTTTAATTGTGATGATTTTGGCTCACCTTTAACAAAAACCCACCAATTCACTATATCAACAAATTAGAATAGTTCATAAGACTAATAAAAAAAAATTTTGTGAATTGTTGGGCTTCTGGAAAGTATTTTAATTTACTGTACATGTACTCAATAGTTGGTAGGGGCTCCTTTTGCATGAATTATTGCATCAATTCGGCGTGGCATGGAGGTAATTTTTTTGTGGCACTGCTGAGGTGGTATGGATGCCAAGGTTTCTTTGACAGTGGCCTTCTGCTCATCTGTATTTTTTGGTCTCTTGTGTTCTCATTTTCCTCTTGACAATACCCCAGAGATTCTCTATGGGGTTCAGGTCTGGTGAGTTTGCTGGCCAGTCAAGCACACCAACACCATGGTCATTTAACCAACTTTTGGTGCTTTTGGCAGTGTGGGCAGGTGCCAAATCCTGCTGGAAAATGAAATCAGCATCTTCAAAAAGCTGGTCAGAGCAGAAGGAAGCATGAAGTGCTCTAAAATTTCTTGGTAAAGGGGTGCATTGACGTTGGTTTTCAAAAAACACAATGGACCAAAACCAGCAGATGACATTGCACCCCAATCATCACATACTGTGAAACTTAACACTGGACTTCAGCAACTTGGGCTATGAGCTCTCTCCTCCACCCTTCCTCAGACTCTAGGACCTTGGTTTCCAAATGAAATGCAAAACTTTCTCTCATCTGAAAAGAGAACTTTGGACCACTGGGCAACAGTCCAGTTCTTCTTCTCCTTAGCCCAGGTAAGACGCCTCTGATGTTGTCTGTGGTTCAGGAGTGGCTTAACAAGAGGAATACGACAACTGTACCAAATTCCTTGACACGTCTGTGTGTGGTGGCTATTGATGCCTTAACCCCAGCCTCAGTCCATTCCTTGTGGAGTTCACTCAAATTCTTGAATCAATTCTGCTTGACAATCCTCATAAGGCTGCACTTCTCTCGGTTGGTTGTGCATCTTTTACTTCCACACTTTTTTCTTCCAATCAACTTTCTGTTAACATGCTTGGATACAGCACCCTGTGACAGCCCAGCTTCTTGGCTAAGATGTTTGTGGCTTACCCGCCTTGGATGGTGTCAATGATTGTCTTCTGGACAACTGTCAGATCAGCAGTCTTCCCCATGATTGTGTAGCCTAGTGAACCAAACTGAAAGACCATTAGAAGGCTCAGGAAACCTTTGCAGGTGTTTTGAGTTGATTAGCTGATTGGCATGTCACCATATTCTAAATTTGTTGAGATAGTGATTGGTGGGTTTTTGTTAAATATGCCAAAATCATCACAATTAAAAGAACCAAAGAACTTAAACTACTTCAGTCTGTGTGCACTGAATTTATTTAATACATGGGTTTCACAATTTGAGTTGAATTGCTGAAATAAATGAACTTTTCCACGACATTCTAATTCATTGAGAGGCACCTGTATATATGCTTGGTGAGCAGAAGAGTCTTGTTTTAAAAAAATATTAAAAGCCTTACTGTTCAAAAACTTGAAACTGGTTTGCTTTAATGACAGAAACCCTCGAGCCGAGCAAAACCTGAGGATCATGTTCTCCAGCATGACAGCAGAAACACTGTGCTTCATTCATAGAGTCATGCTCAATGTCACATATGAGCCTATGTACAGCACTGCTGCAGAATCCTCATCTTTACATCCACTGTCTTTGCTGCACTGAACTTGCTCAATGTTCAAGTAAACACAAACCAACTGTACCCATGTTCTCGAATAGCTGAACTGTAAAGAAAGAAGTTCACCATCCAGACTCACTTTGTTTAGCTTGGAGCAGCAGGACCGAGCATTGATGTAGTCGCACTCCAGATCAGACAGAGTGATAATCTGAGCATGCAGTTAGGGAAATCATATACAGATCATGCAATCTCTCACAGTTATTACGAGCTTCCTCAACTCATAGCAGGAGAAATAACGACGTTTAACCCCTTCACTCTATCCTGGTAATGCAGAGAAGCACTCGTTATACAGATAAACCCTCCTGAATGACCAGCATCTGGCCGCACTCACAGCCTGCAGCTGCTGCGCTCACTGGCGCACATCTTCACTCAGCTCCAGAGTTTAGGAAGGATACGAAATACACGGAGAGGAATATTAAAGCGCAGCAGTCGACGAGGGACGAAATAAACACAGCCGCCTCCATGTTTGCACTTCCGCGTTCGCCGCTTCCGGCTGCTTCCTTCTTCTCGCGCTGCTGAAGCGTCGGTGTCGAGTCACTAGCGCGCCACCTTCCGGAGGAACAGAGTCCTGCAACAGCACGAGCAGCAGCTAGTTACTTCTAACGAAATCACGCAATTTAATTACAAAATAAATGTAATTGTAATCAGTTCCTGAGAAAAAGTCTGATTTTGTGCTGGCTGTGCTTTCAAATGAAATGATCGTAATCTTTTGATGATTTGGAAAGGTTTGAGTACAGTAAGGTTAACTCTGCCTGCTTTACATGCTTGAAAAGGATTAAGAGTTGAAAACATTAGACATTTGGAAAAGTAAATAAATGTAATCAGTTACGTTACTTTGACATAGTAATTGAAATACACTACTTATTACATTTTTAGATATATATTTTAGACCTGTAAACTATTTCCAAAGTAACCTTCCCAACACTGCTCACACAAGATAATGCTCTTTTATGGCTTGAATGAAAAACACAACACTTAAAATGTAAAAAGTTAAATCATGGTAGCGTCAAAAACATATACCGTTAAAATGAACAGACAAAGGCAAAACAGTTGTTTAATAATTTGCCTTAAATTGGTTTAAACCTGCCATACACGAATGCCAACTTTTTTTTTGATCGCATAAAGATGATCAATTCAAACATTCATAATAAACACCGTTTTAATCATTCTAAATTATGGATAGTTTTAGGCATTCATTTTTTTATTTTCATTGTGGTACCAAAACGATCTATTTAAAAATAGCTATTTATTTGACACCTTTTATTATTTTTCATATTTTCAATAAAATTTTAAATTATTAATACAAAAACCCAAACTATTCATGTTTATACAAGTAAAATGTCTCGTTGCATATAAATTACACACATTGATATTACAGTTATTTATATATTCCAATTCATCAAATTAACGTTCCTACCATCTTACTACGGTGAAGGCTTCGCTCATTAATATTAATTACGCAACGCGAGGTTCATTCAACGGGTTTAACCAGAGATATTATTATTATTATTATTATACCTTCAAGTGGGTTTGGTTTAACTTTGGCTGCAAAGCATACGTTGACTGAACTTCATGAATATTAATTAGTTTACGCTGCTGGACTCAGACGCGGAGACGCGAGTCTATGTGCTAATTAATATTCATGAGCGGTGTTTTCGTCGGTAGCAGCACATCTCCAGTCGCGGTTATGGCGGAGCCTTCGGCGCGGCGAGATGATGATGAGTGGCAGGATTTTAACGCATTGAAGAGCGGAACGGGACGCAATACTCGTGTGGAGCGGGTTCGAGTGAACGCTGAAGAGATGTCGCTGCTGCTGGAGGGGGTTTCTGTCACAGAGCACGCGTTTGAGACGAGCCCTTACACAGAGGACATGATCACACACTTCGACGAGAACTTACAATTATGCTTCCAAAATGTAAACACTAAACCGGACGCAATAATAAATCCACTGACGCCGATAAATGAGGATACGACCCTGAAATGCGATGAGTAAGTAAAGAAAAGCATGCATCGGTGCATTAATGTGCATCATCATGGTTGCTATTTTCATCAGTGGACCGTTGAAGACATTCTGCAAGCGTCTAATGAGTGCGCGAGTCATGACAGGATGCTGGAGTGGAATAACATCGAATGTATCGTGGTTCATCTTGTGAAATGTGCGCAGATGATACCTTGCTGATAGCCAAGAGTTTGATTATTATGCCAGCGTGCCGTGAAGAGGTCACGTGACTGTGTCTCATGTATACAAGCAGTATTCATCTTGAAGCAGAACTGAAACAGTTGTACAGTAATAGTGTATACAAGGTACATGCTGAGCAGCAGTGTTGGGGAACGTTACTTTTAAAAGTAATGCGTTACAATATTGCGTTACTCCATGTAAGAGACTCTTAGGTTACTGCTTATTCGTAGGGGGAGCATCACAATGGGATGTCAGTTAAAACACCTCGAGGCAATATCCATTTACAAGTTATATTTCACCAATGCCAGTACATGACTTCATCCACAGGTATCAGACTGGTTTAGCTGTACACAGCCAAACACCATATGAAATAATCCAGAGCAGTGAACAAGGAATGAACTGACTACTGCTGGGAAGCAACCCTTCTTAAAGGCCCCTAATTGGAGCCAGAATAGGATGCAGCTGTCAACAGTGGGTGGAGCTACAATCACCATGTCATAGGTTTTCCAACACTCCATAAAAAAGTAACTAATCATGTTACTAAGTTACTTTTTAAAGTAATGCGTTACAATATTGCGTTACTCCAAAAAAGTTCTAATTACGCTTACTAAAGTTACTTTTATTTTACAATATTGCTTTACTCCATAAAAAAGTAACTAATTACGTTACTAAGTTACTTTTTAAAGTAATGCATTACAATATTGCGTTACTCCATAAAAAAGTAACTAATTACGTTACTAAGTTACTTTTTATGGAAAGTAATGCGTTACATTAGTGCGTTGTCCTCCATAAATACTAAGTTACTTTTAAAAGTAATGCGTTACTCCATAAAAAAGTAACTAATTACGTTACTAAGTTACTTTTTAAAAGTAATGCATTACAATATTGCGTTACTCCATAAAAAAGTAACTAATTACGTTTCTAAGTTACTTTTAAAAGTAATGCGTTACACTATTGTGTTACTCCATAAAAATACTAAGTTACTTTTAAAAGTAATGCGTTACAATATTGCTTTACTCCATAAAAAAGTAACTAATTACGTTAATAAGTTACTTTTTAAAGCAATGTGTTACAATATTGCGTTACTCCAGAAAAAAGTAACTATACTTTAAGTTACTTTTAAAGTAATGCGTTACAATATTGCGTTACTACATAAAAAAAGTAACTAATTACGGTACTCAGTTACTTTTTATGGAAAGTAATGCATTACAATATTGTTACTCTGCCGATAAAATCCTAAGTTACTTTTAAAGTAATGCATTACAATATTGCGTTACTCCATAAAAAAGTAACTAATTACGTTACTAAGTTACTTTTTAAAAGTAATGCATTACAATATTGCGTTACTCCATAAAACAAGTAACTAATTACGTTACTTAATTACTTTTTATGGAAAGTAATGCATTACAATACTGTGTTACTCTACTCCATAAAATACTAATTTACTTTAAAAGTAATGCATTACAATATTGGTTTACTCCATAAAAAAGTAACTAATTACATTACTTAGTTACTTTTTTTGGAAAGTAATGCATTACAATATTGCGTTACGCCATAAAAAGTAACTAATTACGGTACATAGTTACTTTTTTTCAGTAATGCGTACACTATTTGTTACTCCTAAACTACTAGTTTTCTTAAAGTAATTCGTTACAATATTGAGTACTCGCATAAGAAAAGTAAACTAAGTACGTTACTAAGTTACTTTTTTAAAGTAATGTGTTACAATATTGCGTTACTCCATAAAAATACTAAGTTACTTTTAAAGTATGCTTACACTATTGTGTTGACTACTATCCATAAAAATACTAAGTTTCGTTTAAAAGTGATGCGTTACAATGTTGCGCTACTCCATAAAAAGTAACTAATTACGTTACTAAGTTACTTTTAAAAATAATGCGTTACAATATTGCGTTACTCCATAAAAGTAACTAATTACGTTTCTTAGTTACTTTTTATGGAAAGTAATTCATTACAATATTGCGTTACTCCATAAGAAAGTAACTAATTACGTTCCTAGAGGTTACTTTTAAAAGTAATGTGTTACAATATTGCGTTACTCCATAAAAATACTAAGTTACTTTTAAAAGTAATGCATTAAAACATTGTGTTACTCCCTAAAATACTAAGTTTCTTTTAAAAGTACTGCTTTTACACTATTGTGTTTACTCTAACTCAGTACCTAATTAAAGTTTCAAGTACTTTTTTAAAGTATGGGTTACACTATTGTGTTACTCCATAAGAAATTACGAGTTTGCTTTTAAAAGTAATGCGTTACATATGCGTTTACTCCATAAAAAAGACCTAATACGTTACTAAGGTACTTTTTAAAGTAATGTTTTACCAATATTGCGTTACTACTAGCCTAAAAATACTAAGTTCCTTTTAAAAGTAATGCTTTACACTATTGTGTTTACTCCATAAATACTAAGTTTGCTTTAAAAGTAATGCATTAAAGTATTGTGTTACTCCATAAAAAGTAACTAATTACGTTACTAAGTTGCTTTTTAAAAGTAATGCATTACAATATTGCGTTACGCCATAAAAAAGTAACTAATTACGTTTCTAATTCTTATTTTTAAAAGTAATGCTTTACAATATTGCGTTACTCAACAAAAAAAAAGTAGCTAATTTAACGTTACTAAGTTACTTTTTAAAGTATGTGTACAGATATTGCGTTACTCCATAATCCTAAAGTTACTTTAAAAGTAAATGGTTCCACTATTGTGTTACTGCATAAAATACTAATTTCTTTTAAAGTATGCGTTACAATCTGTGTTACTCCAAACAGGAACTAATTACGTTACGAATGCTTTTTAAAAGTAATGCGTTCCATCTTGCGTTACTCCATAAAAATACTAAGTTACTTTTAAAAGTAATGCATTAAAATATTGCGTTACTCCATAAAAAAGTACCTAATTACGTTACTAAGTTGCTTTTAAGTAAATGCGTTACTCCGTTAAAAAAGTAACTAATTACGTTACTAAGTTACTTTTAAAAATAATGCGTTACAATATTGCGTTACTCCATAAAAAAATAACTAATTGCGTTACTTAGTTACTTTTACAGCATGTGTTTACCATGTGCGGACTCCATAAATAAGTAACTAATTACGTTACTAAGTTACTTTTTAAAGTAATGCGTTACAATATTGCATTACTCCAAAAAAAATTAACTAATTACGTTACTTAGTTACTTTTTAAAGCACTGGTTACAATATGCGTTTACCCATACAAAAGTACTATTACGTTCTAATGTTTACTTTTTAAGCAAATGTTTTACAATATTGCGTTACTCCATAAAAAAAGTAACTAATTACGTTAATTAGTTACTTTTTATGGAAAGTAATGAATTACAATATTGCGTTACTCCATAAAAAAAGTAACTAATTGCGTTACTAAGTTACTTTTTAAAGTAATGCGTTACAATATTGCGTTACTCCATATAAATACTGTTACTTTTTAAAGTACTGTGGGGAAAAAAAGTATTTAGTCAGCCACCAATTGTGCAAGTTCTCCCACTTAAAAAGATGAGAGAGGCCTGTAATTTTCATCATAGGTATACCGCAACTATGACAGACAAAATGAGAAAAAAAAAAATCCAAAAAATCACATTGTAGGATTTTTAAAAGAATTTATTTGCAAATTATGGTGGAAAATATGTATTTGGTCAATAACAAAATTTCATGTCAATACTGTGTTATATACCCTTTGTTGGCAATGACAGAGTTCAGACGTTTTCTGTAAGTCTTCACAAGGTTTTCACACACTGTTACTGGTATTTTGGCTCGTTCCTCCATGCAGATCTCCTCTAGAGCAGTCATGTTTTGGGGCTGTTGCTGGGCAACACGGATTTTCAACTCCCCTCCAAAGATTTTCTATGGGGTTGAGATCTGGAACTGGCTAGGCCACTCCAGGACCTTGAATTGCTTCTTACGAAGCCACTCCTTCGTGGCCCGGGCGGTGTGTTTGGGATCATTTTCATGCTGAAAGACCCAGCCACGTTTCATCTTCAATACCCTTGCTGATGGAAGGAGGTTTTTACTCAAAATCTCACGATACATGGCCCATTCATTCTTTCGTTTACACGGATCAGTCGTCCTGGTCCCTTTGCAGAAAACAGCCCCAAAGCATGATGTTTCAACCCCCATGCTTCACAGTAGGTATGGTGTTCGTTGGATGCAACTCAGCATTTGTTTTTTACCAAAAGGTCTATTTTGTTCATCTGACCATATACATTCTCCCATCCTCTTGTCAGCCAATGTCTCTAGCAAACTTCAGACGGGCCCTGGACATGTACTGTCTAAGTCAGGGGGACACGTCTTCACTGCGCAGGATTTGATCCCTGCTGCGGCGTGTTGTTACTGATGGGAGCCTTTTTACTTTGGTCCCAGCCTCTGCAGGTCATCTCACTAGGCCCCCCGTTGGGTTCTTGATTGTTGCCACATTCTTGTGATCATTTTGACCCCACGGGGTGAGATCTTGCGTGGAGCCCCCGATCGAGGGAGATTATCAGTGGTCTTGTATGTCTTCCATTTTCTAATAATTGCTCCCACAGTTTTTTTTTTTCACACCAAGCTGCTTACCTATTGCAGTTTCAGTCTTCCCAGCCTGGTGCAGGTTTTCAATTTTGTTTCTGGTGTCCTTTGATAGCTCTCTGGTCTTGGCCATGGTGGAGTTTGGAGTGTGACTGTTTGAGGTTGTGGACCGGTGTCTTTTATACTGATAACGAGTTCAAACAGATGCCATTACTACAGGTAACGAGTGGAGGACAGAGGAGCCTCTTTAAAGAAGAAGTTACAGGTCTGTGAGAGCCATAAATCTTGCTTGTTTGTAGGTGACCAAATACTTATTTTCCAATATAATTTGCAAATAAATTCTTTAAAAAAATCCTACAATGTGATTTTCTGGATTTTTTTTCTCATTTTGTCTCTCATAGTTAAGGTATATCTATGATGAAATTTACAGGCCTCTCTCATCTTTTTAAGTTTGAGAACTTGCACAATTGGTGGCTGACTAAAATTTTTTTGTGTCCCCCTGTAATGCATTACAATAGTGTGTTACTCCATAAAAAAGTAACTAATTGCGTTACTTGTTTACTTTTTATGGAAAGTAATGCGTTACGTTACTTTTGCGTTACTTTTTAAATCTGGACAGTGCTTGCTTGTTTGTTTTTAAAAATAAAAAATTTATATTTTTGCAAATATAAAAGCCTTTTCACACCAAAAGTGAAATTAATTAGCCTCAGGCTGAAGGGAAAGTACATTTACGTCCGTACAGAAGGATGCAGAAGAAGACATTTCAACACACTGTCCCAGTAACACAAATGTTTGTCTAGAGTAATTTGTGCTTATTAGTACGGCTGAACTGGATCATCGAAGGTCAGAAGCAAAGACATTGGTTAATAGAATGGGATTAAATACATAAAGGATANGTGTTGTTTTTTGTGTTGTTTAACATTTAATTATTACAGGTTTGTGTCATATTCTGAGTTGCATTATTTTTATTCATTTTGAGGAATACTGAATCTGTGTTTTTTTTTGTGTGAGTGATGCATATTCATATTTATTTTAGAACTACAGTAACATCTTCTGATTTCTCTCAACATGGGGACAGGAGATCTGTCAATCAATAAATTGAAAAAAAAGTAATTTGCCTTACTTATTTGAAAAAGTAACTCAGATATTCTCTTGTAAATTAAAAAGTAATGCGTTACTTTACTAGTTACTTGAAAAAAGTAATCTGATTCCGTAACTCGCGTTACCTGTAATGCGTTACCCACAACACTGCTGAGCAGATTATTGCTGAAGTGAAAGTACTTCAGATTATGAAAGTGTAAAAAGGTATAAAAGTTTACAGTAAATTTATTGTTCTAAAATTACAGTTTTTTGACCAAATGTTAAAAATTTGCCATTGTGAATAAGTTTGAAAACATTTGATATCTACATGCACTTGAAGGGTTATTGGCTCTTTGTGTCTTCTGTGTGAGAACGGGGCTTTGCTCACAGACTCCCTCTCCTCCGTGCAGGATCTGGGAGGCTCTCACAGATAACTATGGCAGTGTGATGCCGGTGGACTGGAGTCAGTCTAAAGCTCGCTCACTTCACCTCTCAGCGCTGAGCATTGAGGACAGACCGGTGAGTCTCAGTCTCGAGCCTGTGTCCGCTGACGGTGACAGCATTCAGCCCCGCAGTAACTCTTCCTCTGTCTCGGTCCTTCAGCGGATGGAGAGTGTGAACCTGGACCTGTCTGATGATGAGGACCTGAGGGAGCAGATGGACATGCACTCCATCATCGTGTCCTGCATCAACGAGGAGCCGCTGCTCACTGCTGAACAGGTGAGGACCCAACCTCAGTCCTCACAAACAATCAAAGAGCTGTACGATCAAAAGAACCAGAAAACAATGAACCGCTTTGGCCAAGCAAATACTGACCCCAGACCTTTGAACTGTATCATTCATACAGCGCCTTTCCATAGCTCAGGGACACTTTACTTTTGAGAAATGAACATCAATTGAATATTACAAACAAACATTAGAATAGTACAAGAAAAATACATGAATACTTTAATTTCTTTTAATACTTATAAATTAATACTTTTATTTAGCAAGGACTCAAAGTGACAGTAAAATCATTAATGATGTTTCAAAAGATTTCAAATAATTGTTCTTTTGAACTTTCTATTCCTCAAAGAATTCTGGGGGAGGGGGGATGTTACATTTTTTATAAATTGCTTGTAAGTTGTGTACGTTTTGCGAATTAGACATGCTTTTTGATTGTTGAAATTAAATTCATCCATTAAAAATGGAATCGAGAAAAAATTTAATTTTGAAAATTTAGGTAATTTTTATTTTTATGCCAGAATAAAAAATAAAAAGGTAATTGCGACTCTTTATCTCACAATTAGTTAGTTGTGAGATATAAACTCTTGAGATGTAAACTATAAACAAAGTCTGAATAGTGAGAGAGAAATTCACAATTACCTTCTTTATTCCATAAATAATAAAACACAATCTGGGAAAAAAAAATAAAACTAATTTCCCTAAAAGTATCACGGTTTCCAGAAAAATTATGAAAAGCCTGAAATAAAATTAAATTAAAGGAGACATATTGTGCCCCTTTTTACAATATGTAATAAAAGTCTCTGGTGTCCCCAGAATGTGTCTGTGAAGTTTCAGCTCAAAATACCCCACAGATCATTTAGAAAATGCCTATTTTGAGTGGAATCAGAAACATGTGTTTTTTTCAAAAATTCGGGCCTGTGTCTTTAAATGCAAATGAGCTGCTGCTCCCCGCCCCCTTTTCCCAGCTTTTCCAGCTTTTGAGCTGCGCCATTACAGCTCATACCTGCTAAAAACAGCTGTTTTGGTTCTGATTATCATGTTTATCACGCTGAAATTATGCGTTTTAAACCATATTAGTTTAAACTTCTGATATACGGTTTTCTGAGTGCACACATCCGAAGCACACGCACAGAAAGCGGCTGTCACAGCATGCGAGTACTAAACTAAGTTCTCATTCACACACAAGTTTACGTTAAAAACACACATGAGTTACAAAAACAGTCGGTTATGTCTGTGAAGGTAAACAGCTTGGAAATAAAAAGCATGTTTAATTTAGATCTGTGTGGCAGCAGCAATAAACAGTAAACGAATCAATAAATCCACTGCTCTGTTGTCTCATCTGAGGCTGGGACTCTAAACAGTGTAATGTGTTCGACGATGCAGCCAAAGACAGAACAGTTAGCATGTTTTGCTCAAACTTTCACCGTGGCATTAGAGCTGGTACACCGTTGTCGCTTGCGAAATCAAATGATGGCGCCGTGGGTGTAAATTTACAGATTAAGGGGGGTGGTGATATTATAATGAGATCCCTTTGCCACGTCACCAAGGGAGCGAAATCAGCCGTGCTCGTTTTTTCAGAGGCTTGCAGAAAAAGGCTTACCAAAACAAAGTTACTGGGTTCATCTTTTTCACGTTTCCTTGGTTGGCAGATGCACTGGGGACCTGATTATAGCACTTAAAACCTGGAAAAGTCCAATTTCATGATATGTCACCTTTAAATAAAATGATTAAACTTATTTTAAAGACTTGAGTAATGGATACTGAAAATTCTGCTTTGCTATACATCACATTTTAAATGATATTCATATACAGTTATTTTAAATTGCAATAATATTTCACAATTTAGCTTTTTTTTACTGTGTTTTTGCTCAAATCTGAATGCATCTTTAGGTGATTGAGGAGCTAGAGGAGCTCATGCAGGACTCCCCAGAGATAGAATCGGCGCAGATCGCTCCACACTCAGACCTCTCGCTCATCTCTCAGAAGACGCAGAGGTCTCACAGCAGCCAGATCTCCGAGGAGCGTGAGTACGTCCCTCTGGAGGTCAGATGTAGGGCTGTGGAGGCGTGTCTGAGGTGTGCTTTCTGTGCAGGAGTGAGGCTGATGTCTGCGCTGGAGCTGAACGACGAGCTGGAGGACGTGGAGACGGCCATACGCAGGTATTCAGAGGAGCTGATCCAGCAGCTGGCCATCAGAGATGAGCTGGAGTTTGAGAAGGAGGTGAAGAACAGCTTCATCGCGGTTCTCATAGACGTACAGAACCGGCAGAAGGTCCACCGAGAGATGCTGAAAAAGAAGAGGAAAGTGAAGAGCGCGTCTGCATCAGAGAGGCTGCCGTCTTCTGTGAGTCGCTAGATTGGGACGTTTAGCGGAAGTATTTGTGTTTTTAAACACAAATAAGTATAGTGCTGTCAAACGATTAATCGCATCCAAAATAAAAGTTTGTGTTTACATAATATATTGTGTATAATATACTGTGTATATTTATTATGTCTATATAAAAACATATGCATGTATATATTTAAGAAAAAAATTATATTTATATATAAAATATTTATATTTATATATATATATATATATATATACAGTGTATATACATGTAAATATTTTCAAATATATGCTGTATGTGTGTGTCTTTATAATACAGAATAAATATACACAGTACACACACATGTATTATGTAAACAAAACTTTTATTTTGTATGTGATTAATCGCGATTAATCATTTGATAGCACTAGTTTTGTGTCTTGAGCTCGGTCAAAATTGACCCTGTTTGTTTTCTTAAGGCAAGTCACACATTGCTTTTTCATGCACTGGTCACTTTTGAGATTTTTGCTTTCAGACAAGTGGAAAGAAAACATCCAAAATACACTTTTAAAGGGATAATTCATTCCAAAAACGAAAATTCTGTCATCATTTACTCTCGCTCAAGTTGTTCCAAACCCGTATGATTTTCTTTCTTTTGTTGAACATAAAAGAAGACATTTTTTAAGAATGTTGGTAACCAAACAGTTCTGGTTCCCATTGACTTCCACTGTATTTTTTCTCCATACTATGGAAGTCAATGGGGACCATCATCTGTTTGGTGAGTAAATGTTGACCGAATGTTCATTTTTGGGTGAACTATTCTTGGGCGAAGTGTTTATCTTATTGAACAATTTATGTGTTTATCTTATTGAACAAATTATTTATCAATTTGCATTAGGGCTGCACGATTAATCGAATGCGATTGTCAAGCGCATTTTGATAGTAATGCCGGTTCTGTAATTAGTAGGAAATCATCATCACGTGCTTTCAGATGGAGCAGAATTTACTACACATAGCCGTAGTTCACTGACAAGTTACGCAAAAAAAATCGCAGATGATTTTATTACGCGATTCTGAAATCGAAGAAATCGTTCGCGATAATGACAGCTTAGCTGCTCAGTGAACTACGGCTCTGTGAAGTAAATGCTGCTTCATCTGAAAGCATGTGAAAATACCACATTTAATAACATGTTTTTACTCCAAACTCACTTCATAACGTCAGTCGAGTGTTAGAAATAAATCCTTCTGTGAGATGATGTGGCTTCTTACACAGAATAAGGCACGCAACATATTTCATAGTATTTAAGCAGTGATAAAGGCATTGCATTGGAGTTTCAGTGCGAGAGCGCCCTCTGGCCTTTGGATGGAGATTTACTGATGATCACAGAACCGTGCTTCACTGAAAGATACACATGACAATCACAGCTTCTGTCGAATCGCGATCTCGATTCCATTTCGATTTATCGTGCAGCCCTAATTTGCATCCAGATATTTGAATTACAAAGCAGATCTTTAAAGGCCGTTTGAGTTGTTTCTCCTTTTCAGTAGCACTTAACACCAGTTTTTACAGTTTTATTCCTATATAGATTTGGTTTGTTCATATATCATTTACATGATTTATACATTTTATTTCTAAAAACATGTTGATTTTCGGATTTATAGAGTTATAAAATGAGAAGATCTCTTTTTATGACTCCATGAATTAGAAAATATTGTCAACATTTTTCCAAAATCCCCTCTGTAAAAACATAACTCTAATATGTCAGCAAAATAAAAGAGGATTTTTTTTTAACCTGGCTTTATCCAGATTTCTGTTATGGTAATGTATGTAAATGAGTGCGTATTTAGATATATAGTGCCTGATTTGCATATTTAAACCTATCATTTCAGAAATCTTGTAATAAAAATGTTTGCAATTTGAGAAAATCCAAGTCCGCATTTATTATTTTATTTTTTATTATTTTATTTTTTTTATTTCAAAAGCCCACTTGGAAATATGTCAAACTATTGTAGTTAAGTCGTTCATAACTTCATGCAGACTTTAAAGGGTTAGTTCAAACCCCATAAGACTTATCTAGAGAACACGAGAGAAGACATTTTTAATATTTTCTTATAATTTCTCATCCACTCATTAAAGCGCATGCAAGCAAAATTGTCAAGTTGCATCAACACATAGAAAATGTAAGGCACGAATCAAGCAGTTTAATCCAAGTCCTCTGAACAGATTTAATTGAGGTTTTCATTCACATATAAACATCAACACACATACATAGAGCTCATCAAAAATGGTAAAGAATCTCAACCGCGCTTGAGCATGTTTGAGCTTTAGTTTATCATACTGTATTTGATGAGCTCTACGGATGTGTGTTGTTCAGTGTTTAAATGCTGATGCCCATCACAACCCAAACCCACTGTGACAAAATCCAATCACAAGTGGCTGCTGGTCTGGAAACACATCTTTTCCAGGTTTTTGACGAGCTCTTTCTTCTTCCTCAGATACCTCTTGCTGTAGCTGATGTGATTTCTCTTTCATTCTGTTCTTTCTGTCCCGCTCTCTCTCTTCTGTTCTGTGCCTGTAGCGCTTCAGCATGGAGGGAATCTCTTCTGCCATTCAGAACGGCTTTCGCCACACTTTTGGCAATGTGCGCGGGGAGAAACAGGTGCCTATATCTCTGGCTTTCTCTTTTCTGCTCTTCTGAGAGTGTCGAATCTGCTCCTAAAATTCACATCTAATACAGTATCTGCAGAAACCTTGCCAGCTGGATACCACTTATCGTTTTGGCCATTATAGGCGTTCTGTTAATCAGGTTACTTAGTTGTATTTCATGTACATGTATCTGTTTCAGTTTATGTGGCCACCCTAAAAGAGATCTTACATTGTATATATATATATATATATATATATAGATCTTCATTGTTGTTGCATCACAAAATACTACCGTGATTGTAGAAATGTATATAAAGAGATTTTACATTTAAAAAAAGTTCTAAGTAGATTTTCCAAGACTGTGCAGATGTTTTGAGACCGATCCCATGTCTGTCTGGCATGTTCAACCCCTCTCATCTGTGCTTTTATTCAGTATGTAACAACAGTCATCCCTTACGAGAGAAAAGACGGACCACCGTCACTCCAAGACCTTCAGATTTTTACCAAAAGTGAGACAAAGTGCTTTTATTTAACAGGAATACCCTGTTTTTTTCTGCTGCAGGTTGTTAGTAGCATGCACGTACTTTAAATCATGACATGTGCTTTCCTACAGTTTTAGAAGCCATGAGAGATGACAGCGATAAAGTCCCAAGCCTCCTCACAGACTACATCCTCAAAGGTAACAGCAGCACAACGAACCGAATGCATACTATTTAAGAATCGAGCGCTGCAGTGATGACATGGTTTTGTAGGCCAAACCCTAAGTTCACATCACGCTGATTCACCCGACAAAACCCAGTGGGATTTTGGAATATTGCAGTAAATAAGATCTGTGACTAACAAAAGTTAATGATTCTTACATGTTTAGTTCATCATGATAATCTTCACAAATGAATGCAACTTTGATGAATTTTAAAACCTTAATACAGTCAGCAGAAGTAAAAAGCTAAACATAGGCTATAAACCAACCACTATCGGTCACATGACTTCAGCGTCACCACCATTAGTCTTTCTGTCTTTATTTTAAATAAAATATTTTTCCTGAAAGTTGGAGTTAGAATAGTTTAGAGTGTGACAACAAACACAATGAGGCTGTGAAAGCGACTAGAGTTGATCTGTTTACTGTGATGAATTTAAAGGGATAGTTCACCCAAAAATGAAAATGTGATGTTTATCTGCTTTACCCCCAGGGCATCCAAGATGTAGGTGACTTTGTTTCTTCAGTAGAACACAAATTATGAGTTTTAACTCCGATTGTTGCAGTCCTATCAGTCGTATAATCATAGCATGGTAACAAATCTATTGAATTAACACACATGCACAACAAATCCGATTAAACCCTGCGGCTCATGACGATACATTATCGGGTCTTAAGACACGAAACGATCATTCTGTGCAAGAAACTGAATAGTATTTATATAATTTTTTACCTCTATACACCACTAGTCCAACTGTCTTTGAGCGCGTGCACGGCATCCGGTGCGTGAGGTGTGTACGCGCTCTGGCGTAGCTTATATTAATGGGTGTGTTGATATCCAGCCAAAGAACAATCAACCATAACTTCAGGTGAGCAGGATCAAAAGTTGGGAATATGTGGAAAGTCACCACTCCCAAATGAGTTCACGCGAGAGAACGTAATCTTTTAGTTTTAAGTCGGTTTGAACAATCCGGATAAGCGCAAATAAGTACCATTTTGATTAGCCGTCGTACCTACAATGTTTGTGCACTGTGTAAACAATGAGTGACGTATACGCGCGAGAGATCACTTCCGGCGCTTGCATAAACTACGCCAGAGCGCATACACACTTCACGCACCTGATGCCGTGCGCGCTCTCAAGGAAGTTGGACATAGTGTTGTATTAGAGGTCAAATATGATATAAACATATTCTGTTCGGTTTCTGGCACAAACCGGTCGTTTCGTGTCTTAGGACATCAATGTGTCGTCACGAGCCGCAGGGTTTAATTCGGATTTGTCTGTGCATGTTTTTTTTTTACTCTCATAGATTTTGTTACCATTGCCTTGCATTATACGACTGATAGACTGCAACGGTTAAAGTTAAAAATCATAATTTGTGTTCTACTGAAGAAACAAAGTCACCTACATCTTGGATGCCCTTGGGGTAAGCAGATAAACATAAACTTTTCATTTTTGGGTGAACTATCCCTTTAAGGCATTAAACATAAAAAAACACAAAAACATCATCCCTGCAGCACTATTTTGGCGTTCTTTCAGTTAATGAGTTTGAATTGAAATCGAATTGATCACAAGGAACAGGATGTTGAATTGGATTGGCAGAAAGAAATTTTAATTTTAAGAAATGCGAGAAGTTTTATTAGTTCAATTCAAGTTTTACAACACGCCATACGTGTGATAGTGCCATACACTGTATTCAGATAACTTTATTAACATCAGAATGCTAAATATATAACAGAAAATCCCACAGTGCATTAATTGTGTGAAGGTGTCCCTGTACCGGTGAGATATAACTATGGATATAATGTCAGCTCTGCAATTATTGGAGTTTTTCACGAAAGAGAGCAAAAATTAAAGTGTAAAATAATTTGTAACATAGCAACAAAACAAAACTGATGTGTTCACAGCGGAAAAGGCGCTCATTTTTCAGTGTCTACAAAGCCAGTTATGTTTAACATGACACTTCAGTATTATAAAATAATTCATTAAAAAATATGTTCAAAAAGTGGTTATGTAGAGTTAGTGGAATAGCTTTAGAAGTTTATTTTAATTACATTATTTCTGTAGATTTTTCGTGGTTCCACCACAGGACAAATAATAGTAACGTAATTATGACTTTTAATCTCACAATTCTAACTTTCATTCTTAAAAATTAGTGAGTTTAGGCTTTCTCGCAGTTCAAAGGTTTTTTTCTGCGAATTGTGAGATGCAAACGCGCAATCGCACGTTTAAAAGTCGAAATTGCGAGATACAGAGTTGCATTTGTTAATTGTTGATGTTAGCACAATTGAGTTTACAACTTAAAATTGCGAGATATAACTTAAAATTCGGAGAAAAAAGTCAGAATTGCGAGTTTATATCACACAATACTGAGTTTATAACTTTCGATCGCAAGACATAAACTCGCAATTCTGAGATGTTAAAGAAAGAAAGTCAGCATTGTGAGATGAAATGTCGTTTTTTTTATTCCATAGCGGAAACTTTATGGATATATATCGCTAAATTTAGAGATTTGACAGATTACAATTCTGCATCCTGTTTGCTCTCAATTTAATTCTGAATGACACAACGCTGGTAATAAATAGTGATCGTGTTGTACTGTTTGCAAAGGCAAACTTCACTGACACCCTAACTAATCATCATGAAATATCCCCTTAATGTAGAATTGTTTTGCTCTGCTCACATTTAAGCTGTTCGCTGCATGCATGGCATCTTCTCTTCTGTTGCTGTGAGGTTTGTAAGAGGTGTAGTTAATGAGTAATATGATGAGCATTTAGATCACCCTGTGCCTGTGTTTGCTATATAATGTGTCTCTCTGCCATTACTATAGCAACAGATAGCATTCACTGCTGAGTGATTCGGCTTAGTCTCTTTTTAGTGGCCCAACACATGTCTAAGGAAAAGAATTGTGAATTCTGTTATTATTTACTCACCCTCATGTAATGTGTATGACTTGTATATGCACTACTGTTCATAAGAAGTCTCTTCTTCTCACCAAGATTCCATTTATTAAATACAGTAAATACAGTAATATTGTGAAGTATTATTAGTACTATTTAAAATAACTGTATTCTGTGTTACTATATTGTAAATGTAATTTATAGCTGTGATGTAAAGATGAAGTTTCAGCATCAATTCAGCTTTGATCACAGCAATCAATTACATTTTAACATATATTCACATAGAAAACAGCTAGTTTAAATTGTACGAATATTTCACAATATTACTGTTTTTACTGCATTTTTAATCAAGTAAATGCAGCCTTCTTTCAAAAACATTTTATTTCCATTTTATTTCTCAATTTCAACCAGTATGTCGAAGGAGCATTTCTAGACTCCATGCAAAAGTTCAACAGCAAAAGCTTTTTTTTTCACAAATTAAGATATTTTTAATGGAATCTGAGAGCTCTCTGACCCTCCCATAGACAGCATTGTAATTATCACGATCAAGGTCCAGAAACGTTGCAAGGACATCGGTAAAATAATCCATGTGACATCAGGGGTTCAACCGTAATTTTACGAAGCTACGAGAATACTTTTTGTGCACAAAAGAAAAAAAATAACGATTTTATTCAACAATTAGTCTCCTCCTCATCACCGTAGTGCCATTTTGGAGAATAACCACTGAATGCAAACAGCGTATGATATTCTGTGTCAGCTGCGTCACGCGAATAGTTTTTCTACAGTGTTTATGCTTTGATTTGAACGAAAACAACGTATACGTGTGGTGCGGCTGACACAGAACAGCATATGCTGTTTACGTCCAGCTGATACTCTCCACAATGGCACCAGGGTGACGCGGAGGAGACGAATTTTTGAATAAAGTTGTTATTTTTGGACGTTCTGGGACCTTGATCGTGGTAATTACTTAGCTGTCTATGGGAGGGTCAGAATGAATCAAAAATATCTTAATTTGTGTTCCGAAGATGAACGAAGGTCTTACGGGTTTAGAACGACACGATGGTGAGTAATTAATGACAGAATTTTCATTTTTGGGTGAACTATCCCTTTAAGACTCTTCAGAAAATCTCCTTTAGTTTCTCCCTTTACTGTAACATATAAGCAGACACTCATCTGATGATTTTGATCATGATTTCTCTTTTACAGTGCTCTGTCCCACCTAGAGAGAGACTCGTCTCTGCAGCGTTCCTGGAGGGAGTTACTCACTGTGTTCCTCAGATTTCTCACTGCATGATGTGTTCGACTTCAGCTGCAGGACTCTGAGTTCTTCTGTACTGATGTGATGGTCTGTATTTTGCATGTTTACCGCACATGGCAGTTTGCAGTGTGCAGTGTTTGTAGGTTTGTGTGTTCAGTGACTGGAGGAAAAAATCCAGATCTGGACTGTAGGACTTGTCTCAGTGTAAATGTCCACTTTATTTTGCAGCTTAGTAAGGTCATTTCTGTGAATGTGTGAGACTTCTGATTCATTATCACTATCTGTAAATAAGAACAATGTGCAGTAACGTAAAATCTTGCACTCAATCCAGTGTATTTAAGAGTGTGATAATAAATTTAAATAATATGATAACAAATACCAGTTTGACATCAAGCATCATACTAGACTGCTTTAAGGGCTAAAATAGCAGGACATGAATGATACAGGAAGCCTCACACATTCAAGTTATAAATGGCTGCATCCGTTCCTACAGTAAAAATAAGGTGGACAGTATTAATGTACTGATGCAGCGTGAGTCCCGTCAGAGAGAGATGTGGGTTAGTAAAGTTATTACCATCCCATGGTAAGCAGCAGTTTATCCACGTACTGTATGATCTAAATCAGTGGTTCTCAACTGGTGGGTCACAACCTCAAAATTTATCTGCAGGCCTGTTCTAATAAATACTAAATAATAATAGTAATAGTATAAATCAATAAAAGTAATTAAAATGGCATACAAATAATGTAACTTAGACACACTATATGTGACACTTTTGTCATAAGCGGCATATCATACTAATCACGTTGACATTGTAGCATATATTAATGATATAATATATATCTATATATAATTATATATATATACATACATACAGGTGCATTTAAAAAAATTTGAATATCGTGAAAAAGTTATTTTTTTTGTAACTTATTTAAAAAGTGAAACTTTCATATATTCTAGATTCATTACATGTAAAGTAAAACATTTCAAAAGTTGGACGTTTTGATTAGAGCTTGCAGCTCATGAAAGTAAAAAATCCAGTACCTCAAAATATTAGAATATTTCCTAATATCAATACAAAAAAAAAGGTTCATTTCTGCACTCATACTTGGGTGGGGGCCTCCTTCAGCACAAACTCCAGCATCAGTGAGGTGTGAATGGAAGCGATCAGCCTGTGGCACTGTTGAGGCACTATTGAGTCTTCAGCTCGGATCGACTGTTTCTCATCTTTCTCTTGAAAATATCCCATTGATTCTATATGGGGTTCAGGTCAGGCATGTTGGCTGGCCAATCACGCACAGTAATATCATGGTCAGCAGACCACTTGGAAGTGGTTTTGCACTGTGGGCAGGTGCTAAGTCCTTCTGGAAAAGGAAATCAGCATCTCCATAAAGCTTGTCAGCAGATGGAAGCATAAAGTGCTCCAAAATCTCCTGGTAGAAGGCAACATTGACTTTAGACTTGATAAAACACAATAGACCAACACCAGCAGACATCAAATCATAATTGACTTCGGAAACTTCACACTGGACTACAAGCAGCTTGGATTCTGTGCCTCTCCAGTCTTCCTCCAGACTCTGGGACCTTGATTTTCAAATGAAATGCAAAATTTACTTTTACCTGAAAAGAGGACTTTGGAGCACTGAGCAACAGTCCAGTTGTTTTTCTCCTTAGCCCAGGTAAGATGCTTCTGACGTTGTTTCGGTTTCAGAAGTGGCTTGGTAGCTCTTTTCCTGAAGACGTCTGAGCGTGGTGACTCTTGATGCACTGACTCCAGCTTCAGTCCACTCCTTGTGAAGCTCTCCCAAGTTTTTGAATCGGCTTTGCTTGACAGTATTGTCAAGCTTGTGGTCATCCCTGTTGCTGGTGCACCTTTTCCTACTTATTTTCTTCCTTCCAGTCAACTTTGCGTTTAATATGCTTTGATACAGCATTCTGTGAACAGCTGCTCTTTCAGTAATGACTTTCTGTGACTTATCGTCTTTGTGGAGGGTGTCAATGATTGCCTTCTGGACCATTGCCAAGTCAGCAGTCTTCCCCATTATTGTGGTTTCAAAGAACAAGAGATACCCGGAATTTATACTGTAGGGATGGTAATTTAATGAAAATGTAAATATTCTAATATTTTGAGATACTGGATTTTTGACTTACATGAGCTGTAAGCTCTAATCATCAAAATGAACACAAAAAAACTTTTGAAATATTTTACTTTACATGTAATGAATCTAGAATATATGAAAGTTTCACTTTTTGAAACAAGTTACAAAAAAAATGAACTTTTTCTATATATATGTGTGCGTGTGTTAAATCTTCTCTCTAATCATGTCTTGAACATTGAGAGGGAGCAATTTAATTTTTATAATAAAGCATGAAAAAATAGAATATGTGAATTCTGGGTCTAATTCTAGTTGTTCAGTTTGAACTATTTGTAAATAATATTTTAAACACATGCACTATTATTTGTATGCCTAATATGTTGAAAACACAACGTTTCTTGTCTTGTCACATTCAGTTAGGAAGTACATTAATCATGTAAATGAGACCATATTTTCAATTCAAAATGGCCATATTTACAAAAAAAAAGTTGAGTAGTTTGTATCCCTGGATATTACTGTTGTTTAACATTTCTATCGTAAAACAGTTAAAATATTAAATGTTTGGTACCTCTCTGCTTCTGTGAACTGTTAGGCCCCGCCTACTTTGATTTGATTGGTCATCGCAGTCATTTTAAAACCTTTTTGTCATCCTAACAACAAACAGAGCACAGTGTAATGGAGAGCAGCAGATCAGTGCAAGAATTTACATTATTAGGGTGACAATTTGGCCATTTCTAATCACTGGGGAGGACTTACCGTCTTTGGTGGTTACAGTCCTGGTCCTGAAGCAAACCCAGCTGAGAAGCACTGATGTAAAGCATGCTGTATTACTGTCATCTCATCATGGGGTGTTGTAGTTCCAATCCTAAGGATTGATTAGTTGGCCTGTAACGTGTGCACTTACTGTTCTTTTAAACGTGTGTTGTTTTGTTCAGATTGATTGAACTCCAGTGAGTGAATCAGCTGATAATGCCTTACATAACTAAACATCTATTCACTCGCATCCAACTGAGCTTTACTCTAGTGATTTTGCTGTTACGGTTGTGTGTTTGAATCTATGCACGGAACTGACCAGCCATCCGGCCTGAGTGAAACAGATCGGAGCGTATCTTCATGACTTGAGACACATTGAGCCTTAAACAAATGAATAAATCTACATGCTGGTGAGATTGTGTTTGAATGTACGATCTGCTTGTGTGTCTGTTAAATTAATCGTTCACCCAGGACTCAGGACTCAGGCTATCCAAGATGTAGCTGAGTTTGTTTCTTCATCAGATTTGGAGAAATGTGTCATTGCATCACTTGCTCAGCAATGGATCCTCTGCAGTGAATGGGTGCCGTCAGAATGAGAGTCCAAACAGCTGATAAAAACATCTCAATAATCCACAAGTAATCCACACCACTCCAGTCCATCAGTTAATTCAATTCAGTTCAAGTTTATTTGTATAGCGCTTTTCACGATACAAATCGTTGCAAAGCAGCTTTACAGGAAATTCCGTTTCTACAATATATTTAGTAGTAGCTTATCAGTGGTGACTATGTCAAGTGTCAGGAATGTTTGGTAAAAATCACAGCAATGATTATATGTTGCAATCAAACTTATAGCAAAATTTGGTAGTTCTGTATGTTATTTCAGGGTTGGCATCATCTCTTCTCAGGTGTTTGGTCTTCTCAGATCTTTTAAGGGTTGGATCCAGACTGAAGATTGTGTAATTAATGTCTTTAGAAGACAAAAGCTGCATGTTTGTAAGAAACAAAACTATCGTTAAGCCGTTTTAACTTCAAACTGTTGCTTCTGGCCAAAATCCTCTATCCATAGTGTTGCTTTCTCCAGTGAACAAATCTATTCTGACGGCACCCATTCACTGCAGAGGATCCATTGGTGAGCAAGTGATGGAATGACACATTTCTCCAAATCTGCTCCCATCTTGGCTCTCCTGAGGGTGATTTTTGGGTGAGCTATTCTTTAAACTGGTCTCATAACAAGACATAGTAATTAGCTGGACAGCAATCAGTTAGTTATTTCAGAGGTTTAGTTTGTTCTTTGTTAACAATGAACGGTGACTAATAATGTGTCTAACAGTTTTGTATATGTATAAATTATGACAATTTATGTTTCTTACTTTTATTGATACTTTTCAAAGCAAAAATTAAAATATATATTTAAAAAATCTTGCTCTATTTCTCATTCTTTTTTGCTTTAAAGGAGACATATTATGCCCCTTTTTTTACAATATGTAATATAAGTCTCTGGTGCCCCAGAATGTGTCTGTGAAGTTTCAGCTCAAAATACCCCACAGATCATTTATTATATCATTTTGAAAATGCCTATTTTGAGTGGAAGCAGAAACACGCTGTTTTTCGGGCCTGTCTCTTTAAATGCAAATTAGCTGCTGCTCCCCGCCCCCTTTTCCAGAATAGAGCTGCACCTTTACAGCTCATACCTGCTAAAAACAGCTGTTTTGGTTCAGGTTATCATGTTTATCACGCTGAAATCATGAGTTTTAAACCATATTAGTTTAAACTTCTGATATAAGGTTTTCCGAAGCACACGCACAGAAAGCGGCTGTCACAGCATGTGAGTACTAAACTAAGTTCTCATTCACACACAAGTTTACGTTAAAAGCACACACATGAGTTACAAAAACAGTGGGTTATGTCTGTGAAGGTAAACAGCTGGGAAATAAATCACATGTTTATTTCAGATCTGTGTGTCAATAAATCCACTGCTCTGTTGTCTCCTCTGAGGCTGGGACTCTAAACAGTGTTCAGTGCTGAACAGTTAGCATGTTTTGCTCAAACTTTCGCCGTGGCATTAGAGCTGGTACACCGTTTTTGCTTGCAAAATCAAAATGACGGTGCCATGGGTAAGGGGTGGTGATATTATAATGAGATCCCTTTGCCACGTCACCAAGGGAGCGAAATCAGACGCTTTTTTTTACATGCTATGGGGTATGTACCAGATATAACATCTGTTTGGTTACCAACATTTAAAAAAAATATCTTCTGTGTCCAGCAGAAGAAAGGAACTCATACAGATTTGGAACAACTCGAGTAAATGATGACAACATTTTTTTGTTTTTGGCTGAACTATGCCTTCAAGTCGATATAAAGTCAGTCTGTAAGCGCACACATTCAAGTAGAAAAGTACATTGAACATTGAATATTTCTTCCTGGAAATGATGCTGGAACAGAGCGATGCAGGGGATGTTGTCACAGTGGGAGCCTGTCATTAAAACAACCTATTATAGGCTTTTCAGCAAAATTAAAACGATTATAAAACACAATCAAATTGTTTTTAGGATAGAAAAAAAATCTATACTTGTTGCCCAGATACGCATTACTGGTCAAAAGTTTGGAATCATTTTTTAAGTCTTTCTGCTCACCAAGACTGCATATATTTGACCTCAAACAAAGTAATGTTGTGAAATATTATTACAATTGAAAATACCTGTTTTCTATCTGAATATATTTTAAAATTAAAATGGTAATTTACTATATCTTTTCTGACAACATTTCAAACCTGGAGTAATGATGCTGAAAATTCAGCTTTGATCACAGCAATAAAATACATTTGAACATATACTCACATATATTTCACAATATTGCTGTTTGTTTTGACTGTATTACTGCCTTGGTTCTTAATTCAACTTTTGACTGGTAGTGCAAATGTAACTCTCTACCTCAAGCTGACATTTATGAAAGATACTTATATGACGAGAGAACAAAGTTCATGTCATATCTAACTGCTGCATGTGCTTCTAGTTAACACCCATGTTTTTCATTTATTATTCTACGCTTGCCAAGTGTCTGTGAGTGTAGAGAACGGACAGATACACACACTCCACCCAGTTCAGATACTGAGGTTATAGCACTGATGTAATACAAAATTGTGTTACAGTGCAAAGAATAAAACGATAATAATACAGTACATACTGGTAATTAATAACTGTAATAAGAAGCCACTGATACACTGATTTGTAATTATGCAATGCAAAACAAGGTAATACTATATAATAATTACTACTACTAATAATAATACTGTAAAATAACTGCAGTAATGTAGCCCAGAAGGCCAGAAGGAAGGCATGTTGCTGTGTTGAAGACGCTGGTAAATGAGACTCAGCTGTTACGCAGCTCATGATGGGCAGGTTCACTTCAGCTCAACACATCAGAGTGCTTCCAGTCTCAAACGCTTCTAGCTTCACGTTCAGCGAGGAAGATGGATTTCAGAGCTGTGCAGTTTCTTTTCTGTGTGATTTGTCTGGTGCGCTGCAGCCCGGAGCAGAGCTCCACAAAGAGAAAGAATGGCCAAAAAGGTGAAATTATTTGTCTAGCTACAACATTTCTATACTGCATAAACCATTTCTATACCCACATTTTTGTTTGTTTTTATGCAATTGGCAGTTTGCATTAATTCGATTTTACAAAATTAACTCATTCTTCTATTTTCAGAGTTTTTAATCCATTCTCAATTAAAAATATGTTGTGCATTGTGAATTTGAATTGACCTTGTTTATGTATAATGTATAATGCGGTGCTTGTTTGCAGGTAATGAAGAGTCGAACAGTGCTGCTATCGAGGAGCTGAAGAAACAGATTGAGCAGATTGCGCAGGATCTGAATCTGCTTAAGGAACAAGAAGCTTTACAAACAGGTACTGAGTAAAGCTGCATCTGTAAAGACATTGAAATATGTACACTATAAGTTACACATACTCAATTTTGTTTCCGTCTTTTTAGTAATAACAATAAAAACATCAAAATTGGGGAAGTCAAGTGTGTCCTTGAACTTTAAATCAAGTCCTTTAACTTACTAGTGAAACATCAACTCCAATTAAATATTTGTGGTATATTGTAAAAAAGTTCATGGTGTAGTTATGACATTTTCCAGCGGCGTATTTTCAGTTTTACTTCAGTTAAATTATTGACACCCAGATACACAACAACAAGAAGCATACTTCAAGTTTACTTTAAGTTAAGCTCAAGTATATTTTCAAAGTATAATTTAGGTAGTAAGCATACTAAAATCAGAGTAATAGTATACTTGTAAGTACTATTTCAATAGTTCTTGGGACTAAATTGGCTCACTTTTTGAGAACTAGTTTACATCTCATGTTTTGCTATGTATTGCAACTATACTGAAAACTATACTACAAGAGAACTTACAGGTTAGGGGGACTGTTACTGCAAACTTTGAAGTATACTCTCCGTAAACTACTAGTTTTTATATTGTAAGTATAGATTTCTTTAAGCAAGCTTGAAGTTTATCGTTTTTTTCTATTTATATTATTTTTGCCCTTTAAGTAAATACGTTCATTTTTGTACTTGAAATCTGTTAATTTAAATATTAAAAGTATACATGTGTTAAGAAACAGTCATGAAAGGGTCTCTCTTTAAGTCGCTTAAGTGGCCTTTTGTTTTATTAAAGGGATAGTTCACCCAAAAATGAAAATTCTGACTCTCCATAGACAGCAAGGGAACCACCACGATCAAGGTCCAGAAACATAGCAAGGACATCAGTAAAATAATCCATGAGACATCAGGGGTTCAACCGTAATTTTACAAAGCTACGAGAATACTTTTTGTGCACAAAAGAAAAAAAAAACGACTTTATTCAACAATTCAACAACAAGTCTCCTCCGTGTCACCCTAGTGCCATTTTGGAGAGTAAATTGCGTATGCTGTTTTGTGTCAGCTGCGCCTCGCGGATACGTTGTTTTCATTCAAATCAAAGTAAAACAGCGTATCCGTGTGACGCAGCTGACCCAAACGCACTACGCATTTACGTTCCGGGTGGATACTCTCCAAAATGGCGCTAGGGTGACGAATTGTTGAATAAAGTCGTTATTTTTTTTTTTTTGTGCACAAAAAGTATTCTCGTAGCTTCATAAAATTACGGTTGAACCCCTGACGTCACATGGATTATTTTAAACATTCTCTCTTCTCTCTGAGATATGAGGTGTGTGGAATTCAGCGTCTGTTGTGTGTTAGTCACAGCTCATAACATAAAGAGCGTGTCCATCTGAGCTGTTCAGGGTAATGACCTGGAAGCACACATCCTAAACTTCTTACTTTCCTTCCCTCTTCAGTTTGCTTAAAAGGCATTAAGATCCCAGGCAAGTGTTTTCTCGCGGACACGACGAAGAAGAGCTTTCACGCCTCTAACGATGACTGCACTGCTAAAGGAGGAACACTCAGCAGCCCTCTTTCTGGCGATGAGAATGACCAGCTGTACAATTATGTGCAACAGACCGTCGGGCCAGAAGGGCACATCTGGTTGGGTGTGAATGACATACTAAAGTAGGGCGAGTGGACCGACCAGACGGGCTCACCGATACGCTTCAAGAACTGGGAATCAGAGATCACCCATCAGCCCGATGGAGGCCGCGGCCAGAACTGTGCCATCCTGTCCAGCACGGCCAACGGGAAGTGGTTCGACGAGGACTGCCGTGGAGAAAAGGCGTCTGTCTGCCAGTTCAACATCGTCTAAGCCACATTCTATAGAATGATGGATTAGACATTAGACATTTTCAGTAGAATGTGTAGCAAAAATTTCAGTTAAAGGTACAATATGTAAGATTTTCGCTTTAAAATATCTAAAAACCACTAGAACAATGTTATATATTTTGTTGACTTGTGTACTTACATTATCACAAATATTTCCAACATTTAAATCCAGGAAATATGCCGTTTAAACCAGTGAAATGGTCCGTGTCATTGCGTCGCATGTCAATGGAGCACATGGTGAACACAGCATCTCCCATGATTCAACACTCTGTCACAGCGTCATCAAGCTATGGCTTAGTTGTTGTTTTGAATAAGCGAGGTCTAGTGGCGAAACTTACATATTCGTTGCATCCCAAAAAAAGAAGACTTCCCTACTATATAGTATGCAAAAAACAGTACATCCCCCCCCAAAAAATAGCAAGTCCGAATTCATAGAAGTATTCGAAAAACATTAGGCGTAAAGTATCTGGATGACCTACTACTTTCACTGAGATTCTTAAGTGTGCATTCAATGGACATTTTGCTATCCCATAAGGCCACGGGAGAGGATTTGTGAATGACAGTGAAGCTTGATGCTAATAAGCAACATAATAGTAACAATGTGGATGTAGTACATCCGAATTTCATTAATACTACCAATCATAGATATGTATAGATACCACATCCGCCATCTTGGATAGGTCAATGGGTTGTCACGTTATTTTTCAAGGGGGATGAGGAAGGGGGACTTTTACAGATGAGAATGTGTTGGTTTGTGTTTTTAGTATTTATCCTCAATATTTCAGGTTTGTAAACTATGGTAACATGTTAATGTTGTGTAAACTAAAAGCTTTGTCTTGTTGTATTATTTTAGTTTAACAAAATCATCGTCTATTGCATATAAATATTCATAGCTGTATATTATTACAGTTCGAGTGTTCATGGTCTGGCTTTGACCGTTCCAAAATGGCGGACGATATGGTTAGCTCATAAAAACAGCTGCCGATAAAGCATCTACCTACACAGATATATATTCTAAATAAGTTCAAATTGAAATATAACACCCAGTCAGTAAGGGATTTTGGATGTATGTAGTTTCTTGTATTTTGCAACTTTTGAGACCCCCTACAGTTAAGTGAGTGGAACTCATTGGTAGGCTAAATATAATTAAGATGGATAGCGGTACATGTGCTGTTGCTGCCATAAACCAGTCCACACTTTTCTCGGTTCTTCATACCCACTCGCCAAACTCCCAGAAGAGATGTGGTCTTTGATGTGGAGTGCGGACCTTGCTGAAAAAAAAACAATATAGAAAGCATCACAGAATTTGTAATGGTTTAACTAGTTATAATGGGAATTGTACTGGTTTTAATGGAAACTGTAATGGTCCCTGTTGATCTCTACTGGTAACTGGTCACCTTCTATTGGCAGCTTGTTTATTCTAATGGAATATGTCCCCAAAACACACAACAGGAAACCATTTTTTATGGTTTTAATGGTTAAAAGTTGATGGTTTGTTATGTTTGTTACAGTATTTGTAGTGGAAACCATTCCAATTTCTGTGATGGTTTCTATACAGAAGCCATTGGCCTATTAAAAGATTTTGCAATCACAAACAATTTTCTAAGGTCTGCAACAAAACCCCTGGGTCACGGCCTAATCACAAACCGCTTTCAATAATATTTCCATCTTTTTCTAGAGAATACATCTCAACTTTTTAAGCTGTAAATAAATAAACATGTTTTAATGGCAAAAATTACATACAATCTTTGAAACAAGCAGCCTGCTCACATGTAAAATTACTAAATATAAAAACAAATTAGATGGACAGTCAAAAATAAACTTCAGTTTACAGTAGTAAATTCTATTTCATCAGGACTTTTCCCCCTCACACACACGGTCTGGTTTCATAGTTCCCCTCCTCTTCGGAAGTCTTCGGTGTGTCAGATGCAGTTGATTGTCCCTGAACATAACCATAGAGCTCATTGTCAATCAAGGCGTTGCTTTTAGTGACAAGGTTTTCACTTTTTCTGACTGGTCTCTCAGGTAAAGCTGGGCTATTCAGAGGTGAATAATCCAGCTTGAGATCACTCTCATCTGCAGTGGCTTCTTTAAATTCTTCTTTTTCAGCATCATCTTTAAGCAGATGGCTATACACTAGAGTTTCATCGATGTACACGTAAGTGTGAGGATCCTCCTCCTCCTCCTGTGCTTTGGGGATGCCATGCAGGCCTGGAAGGAAAGCATGCTCACTGGGATTGTAGACGGACACTGGGGGAGCCTTATTCCTCTTCTTTTTCCTGTGTAATATTAAGACGTTTTGTTAAAAATCAATTTCGATACAATACTCGAAAGGGGTTGAAGTGTGAAGCCCAGTTCCTGATTGGAAACAAACAAGTGTAGAAAGATTCTCGAGACTGAATATCAATAGTTCTCAAAACAAAATTATAATTAACTTTTACTGCAACTTCATGCCAAAATGTTTGTACTTTTACTGAAATGGCTATAACTCTTGAATAGATATTTTCACCAAATTTGGTAAACACGTGCATGAGCTCAATATGAGGTTACATGAAAAGTGCTTGGGCACTTGGTGACACTATAACAAGAAACGAATAATGAAATTGTCTCTAACTACGCAACCGTTGGTCCGATTGTCTTGAAAATGGGCATGCAGTGTCTTTGTCCAAGGCGCTATCGTTGCTTATGAGGACATTGAGATCACGTTAAAAACATGCCTGCCATCAGTCAATCAACATTCAGCAGCTACTAGACAGCTATTAACAGAGGCCAATTGGAATGAAACTCAGTGGGCCTGTTTGACTCATGGCTCCAAATGTCTGTGAGAAATGTAAAATAAATCAGCCACCAGGGGGGCGCGGTCACATTTTACATGTGTGTAAATGGTATATCATGCACTATACTTCGGGTATTGTGCTTTAACCAAAACCAGGTCTCACTCTGAAAATCAGGTTCATCTCCTCATTCTGAACAAATTTGCCTCAAAATCCACTGCTGTCAATCAAACTCTTTGTTAAATATCTGAGATTTTAAAAACTTCAGTTCGCGAACTAGTCCGGAGTGTTTTGCTCAAACTTAAAGCAAGTGGAGTATAAATCTCTGGACACCCTAGATCAATAATTAGCAAAAAAAAACAAAAAACGAATATTTGGTTGGCTATAGCAGGGTCATATTTTATAGTACACACAAAAGCTATAATTCCAAAACGAAACCTCAGACCTTAACTGTAGGCATGACATAAGATCATAAACAAATGCTTATGAGAATCAGTCAATAGTTGGTGCTATAGCAGTCGTACAGCTGAAAAATTGTGTATTTACATGGAAAATTACCTGAAAGGATTTAGGCAGTTACAGGCTTATTAAATAACATACAATATTTATGCATGCACCTAAAGGCCTTAATGTGCTTAAACCCGTTCAGTAATTGTTGCTTGCAGTTCCATTTAAAACATGTTCTCACCTGAGAAAAAAACAGATCCCCACAGCTGTTACGATCACCACCACAACTCCCACAATACTTAGGATGATGCCCAAAAGCTTGTCTGAAAACATGACAAATTTCATATCATCATTCAAGTTTTTTTTCTTCTATATTACATGGAAATTCTAGTGGACAGAAGAAAGTAAGCTGCCAGGTAAGGCTGTCTCACTTATGCTGTTTTGCAGCGTGATCTCCATCATCGCCCGGAAGGCTCCTGTCGGTGACTTGCAGTTAGTCACGTTCAGGTAAAAACTTTCTGGAACCAGGAGATCCTTAATCTTCTCATCTTTTTTAGTGCTGTACAGCGTCGTTTGAGAGCGAATGGTCTGCACTGCGATGTTTGTGTGCACCTCCTTACACTTGGGCTGGCTGACATTTCTGAACTTTAGATTGCTCTTAAACTGAGGCTTCAGGTTAACAATCCAGGACACAGTGCTAGACGCTTTCATGCCAGACGGCCAGGCTGGGGTCGCCAACATGGTAGGGTTATCCATTTTTGGTGCAACAGTGAATATATAGTGCTCTGTATGAGGAACAGTAAAGACTCAAAAACTGATTTTTGATATCAAGCCACTTGCACTGAACATATCTGAGCAGGTACACTACCAGTTTATGGATTTATAATGAAAGCATTTACCTGGTATGTCCTGTGTAAATGAATAGGTTAAGAAGGGTTTAGTTGCCAAATTCCGGTCATTGAAACTCACAACGGAGGCAGTTATTGCAATCTTGGATTCACGGATTTGGATTTTCTGAATGGTTCCCTTTGGACAAAACTGCCCAAGAGTAATGCCGGAGTTAACATGGGACACATTTAGCAGGATGATGCTGTTGCATTTGTCTTCAGGCGGACAGTAACGCAGATCTCCCGCAGGAGACTGAAGCTCCACTGCACTGTTCTGAGGGCCATGAAGGTGCCAGATGATCGTCTTCAAAACTCCTGGTATACACTGCTGCTCGTAGTTGAAAGTTAGAGGGAATGGAGTGGAGGCACAGTCTCTCCATTCTTTACATTCTGTTGATTAAAAAAAACAAAGTAGTTTGCTGAATAGAGGAATATTTCATTATTAGGAGCCAAGAAGGAGTGTACAGAACTGTTGACACCAAGAGTGATAAATATAAGGACAACTATATAAGGTTTTCACACTGGTAGACAATGAGGTTTTGTTTGTTCTAAGAGTGCACTACTATTTTGCCATCTGTCAAATGCTGGATTCTGCATTTTAAAAAGTTGGGTGGGTTCTGATTGGCTGTCAATATTTTTGATTGTTTTATCAGCTAGAAAATTCATATCAAGAGAGATTCCAACAATATCATTCCTCTGTGTTGTCATCATTAGTTTTCCCTATTCTCATAGAATTAGAATGATTAGTAAAACTTAGTTGTATAGTTATTGTCTTGGTTTGAACAGGCCTTAACCCGGTTATATTCATTCGTTTTTTTCTTCTTCTTCTTGTGCCACTGTTGGTTAAAAGAAAGTTATGAAATTTGGAACACTGATTGGGGAGGGTCTAAAAAGTACCTATACCATTTTTAGTTTCTGTACGTCAAACTCTTTAGCATCACCATCTGCTCAAAATTCATTATTCTTAGACCTTTGGGTCTAGACACATTTAAATTTCCCTCGGATTCTATTGGTAATTCAGAGTAGAATGAACCCATCAGTTTGTATCCTCCCCATCTTGGACTTCTACCCAAAAACAAGCAATTTATTCCTCACCAAAAATAATAATAATAATAATGTAAGTTATGTTAAATATAGATTCAGCTGGTGATTATTCTGTTCTGTTCTGTTTTACAGTGTGAAAAAACTCAAAGCTCAAAAATTCAATGCATTATATCACACAGTTGAGTACCTATGGTCTGGTTGACAGTTAACTCCATTTCATCCTTGTTACAGTCAAAGGAGTTCAGGACAAAATGGTTCCCTGAAGCTATGGTGATTGTGTCCATTATAACCGAATCCAGTTTCAACACGCAGGTTGACTTGGGATCCTTTTTATTTACACGTATCTGTAGTACTTGCTTCTCAGGCAGATCCCCTTCACATTGCCCTGCAACAGTGGAAAGTGGTAAAAAAACAAACAAAAAAAAAACATATGAAACATTATCTGTCCATCCACTTAATAATCAATTACACAGACATTAATTATTGATTTAATTTACTAGTTGTTGACCAATGAGGGTTTTTCAGTGGCCAATGGCTGATACCTAGAAGGCAGGGTGGCTGATTGGTGATTTAATCCTGATATATAGAGTATGGCCAAATTTAATGATAGAAAAAAAGCACAATAAAACCTGCTGAATAGAAAACATTTTCGAAAGAATTAGAAGGAAAAATAAATGGTTTGCTATCAATTGACAAAGCTGTCAAATTTGAAACGTTTTGAAAAGTTTCAACAAAAAAAATAATGTCCAATTTATTGGTTGATCACTAAAAATTATTTGATTAGCTTACTGTAGAGCCTGCAGATGATGTTTCCATGCACAAGAAAGCGGTTTATTCACAGAACACAGTATTCTGAATCATTATGTAAACAGCACTTTCATTACGCCATTTAAAGGGGTCATTTTCCTTTCTCTTTGGAGTGTTACAAGCTCTTGGTGCATGAAGAAGATCTGTAAAGTTGCAAAGACTAAAGTCTCAAATACAAAGAGATATTCTTTATAAAAGTTAAGAGTCAGCCACGCCTACCTAAAACGGCTCGTTCTAACACGCCCCCACATATCTACGTCACTATGTGGATATATTTACATAATGCCGCCCAAATGTGCACGCAAAGAAAGAAGGCGTGGTTTCAGGAACAGCAGTAGATGCAGCATGTCAGGGAGACGCTGTGTTTTTCAGTGCGAAAGCAAAAGCACTTTGTTTGGCCTTCTGGAAGTAGATGCAATTACGAATCATTGTTAAGATTTATTTACAACAGAACAGCACAACCCAGATGTTCGAATTTGTGCAACGCATTTTATGGACGACAGTTTTTTGAACCTAGAAGAGTACAAGGCTGGCTGTGCACAAAGGCTATTTCTAAAAAATAAAAAAAGGGTCAATTCTGACGTTGCTATGACAATCTGGCGCTTCTGAAGCAGCGACTGTAAGTATGTTTTGTTACAAGTTTAAGTATTTGCTATTGACTGTTCAAAGCGGAGTTTTGCGCAGCGCAAGTAACACTCTGTGTGTGGGTGTGTGTGTTGTGTGTGAGAGTGTTGTTGTGTGTGTGTGTGAAAGGTGAACATTTCACATCACGAGAGTGAACTGCCTGTCAGAAATCATAGCACGTCAGCTGTCTTAACCGCGGCTTGTGTACTGCATCATCACTGTGTCTGTCACGCGACTCTGTTGCCCTTTCGGGCTTGAACTGATGGTAAAACTAACCACATTATTAACTGTCTTGATATTTACTTTGAAAGCTGAAGCTCGTGTTTATGGTAAGGGGCGTTACATTTCCGAGGCGTGATGGGGTGTTTTCGGCCAAATCACAATGCACTGGGTCAGCTGGCCAATCAGAGCAGACTGCGCAAAATAATGATCTTTAAAATAGCATCTTATGACCCCTTTAAGTTAATTAAAGAGTAAGGCGTTTAACACACTGGTTTCTGCTATAGAACTGGTCGTGTAAATGCATAAGCGGTGTTCTTACAGGTTTCTGAAGAGTGTTCATGTGCATTAAAGGAATAAAGTTATGGCACCGCATCTATACTTGGGTTAGAAATAAAGAATATGGTGCTAACACAGTGCATGTAAAACACCACTTTTGTGAGGTAAACAGCTAAGCGGTTTTCTGGTGTTCATGTAAACATAATCAATTTTAAAAGGGGTCATATGATGTTGCTAAAAGAACATTATTTTGTGTATTTGGTTAATGAAATGTGTTTATGCGGTTTAAAAAAAAACACATTATTTTCCACATACATTACATTATTGTTTCTCCTCTATGCCCCGCCGTTCTGAAACGCGTCAATTTTTACAAAGCTCATCGGTCTGAAAAGCGAGGTGTGCTCTGATTGGCCAGCTATCCAGTGTGTTGTGATTGGCCGAATACCTCAAGCGTGTGACGGAAATGTTACGCTCCCCTCACCATACGGTGATGCCCTGTCCGGCCGAGCGACGAGACAAAAACATTAAAACAAACGAGGCATTTGTTGCATCCATTGGGGACATAATTACAGATTATAATGACTTTTACTGTCTTTTTACGTGTTGCGTTGCATTGCATTTGTGATCGGAGAAATGACAAACAACAAGCCCTACTCTACACTGCACAAAAAACTTTCTTTAAATATAAAAAAAAAAAACTTCTTGCAGTCTGTGATTCAGAACGCCGGCATTGTCGTCTACTCCAGTGTTTCCCAACCGGGGTGCCATTTGTCGAGAGCAGGGGTGCCGTGTAAAAAATCCTTTTTTAATATTTTTAAATTGCTCAATTGTTCAGAAAAGCATCTATTATATAATATAAATTTCTGATGTCGCCAATAATTAGAGATGCACCGAAATTTCGGCTGCCGAAAATTAGTTCAGCGCTCAGTCGCTCCACTCGTATACCATTCATGCGAATCAGAACAGCAAAGTCCACTCAAAAATCGAGCCGACAGGAAACATGGATGTAGTACAGTATTGTTTCTGTCTGCAATAGCCCTACTGTGTTGTAACATGGTGTGGTATATGAGCAACTCTGGTAATGCTGCCCTCTCATTCATTTATCTGCTAACCGCTATGTTATGCTCAAGTGTTCTGATAATAATAGCTTTCTAGGATTAAACATTGTTTGGATAATTGGTAAAAAAAAAAAGTTAAATATCTTAACCCTATTGTTAGACCTACCTGAAAAACTAAAAAGCAATTTATTTAATTCGAAGGCTTGTTGTTATTTTTTATTTGTGCTATCATTTTTGATTTCTTTATTTGTTCTTATTTTTTTTACTGACTGCTTACTTGTCATTTTTTATTCAATTCAAAGTTTGAAATCAAGCTATCTCGTGCTACTGCACCAAAATTACCCAACTGTAAAATAAATAAAAAAAAACACTGAGTGAGCAAAAATTTGTGAGATAGCTAGTTATAATAGTAATTAAATAATGTTTACATATGTATAAACGCCTACATTAAAATCTCTCATATAAATTGGTCTCTTCATTAGAAATTAGCCTACTGATTGCCACCATTGATGGACAAAAATGTTTAATAATATTAAAAAAAAAATTCTGTATGACATTATATTCTGCAGTTATTCCCTGTTGTACCGAATATCTATATTTTTCAAATTATCATATCGAAGTTAGAGATTCAAATATTGTGACAAAATTAATTTTGTAGGGTGCCAAAAGTTTAAAATTTCCAAAGGGTGCCGCGACAAAAAAAAGGTTGGGAAACACTGGTCTACTCTACCGGGATCAGGAAACAGTCCTCTGTAAAATGCATTGCACACATCTGAATAATTGGTTTGAACTGTTCTGGAACAGTGTTGTAAATATAACCTAACCACTGATTTCTAGTCGTGCCCTCCTTTGGAAGACCAAGCAAAGTAGTTTTGCTTTCACAACAAAACACAAAGCGTCTCCACGACATGGCAGAGCACGGGCCTGAGAACGGCGCGGCGGATTCGACTAAGGAGATTCCGGCGGGCTTGCGGCAACCACATGTGACGCCCCCAGGGCGGGCTCCGCTTCGTCCACGGTGAAAGCCGATCCGGCGATCCACAGCGCGAAGTTGATGTATTTCCTCAGCGACCAGCGCGGATCAGCTCCAGGCATGACGAAGCAGATATCATCCTCTTTTGGAAGGTCAAACAAAGTAGTTTCGCTTTCACACCGAGTCACACAGCGTCTTCAGGATATGGCAGCGGCGCAACAATACTACAGCAAGAATAAAAGTTACGCCTTTTTCTTTGCGTGAACATTTGGGCAGCGTATGCAAATCTTCCCTCATAGTGAGGTAGATATGTGGGGGTGGGTTAGAACGAGCCGTTTTAGGTAGGTGTGGCTGACTCTTAACTTTTATAAAGAATATCTCTTTGGATTTGAGACTTTAGTCTTTGCAACTTTACAGATCTTCTTTATGCACCAAGAGCTTGTAACACTCCAAAGAGAAAGGAAAATCATATGACCTCTTTAAGGGTTACACATCAAGTCATGCGTGATTTGCAAACTGATGACTTTTTGGAAGTAATGAGCAACTTGAACCACAATTCCAGAGTTAATTTTTCAAATTAGTTTTTTGACACACTCAACACATTTGAAAAACTTTCTTCTGGATGAATTTTTCATGCTTGATTTTACACAAATTACGTCCAATAAGTTGACCACATGTAAGGTCATATAAACAGCTTTAAGAAATCAGCATTCATTTAATGTAACACTTGCTATAATTGTAACTTTAACATGTTACTCTGACATGATAAAAATATTTAAACAAGGGATGAAATTAAAAGCAAAAATCCCTACTGCATTTAAAATATAACCAATAATTTAATGTTTGTCATGATTGTCTGCTCGATGTTGAAACACTGTCTGAAATCAGTGTTGATTTAACACTGAATCAATGACTGCTGCTCTATATTTCATCCTTCCCCACCCTAATCAAACATGTGAAAAAGCAAGGTTGACTAATGTAGCTTAAGAAGCAACTCCCGTGAGACCCGAGGCTCTTCAAAATCCACTGAAAAGAAAGAAAGCTCTCTTCTCATATCCTGTATTCATGAGTCATGGCCTGGAACTGCTTGGGTTTTCCATAATGACACAACAGATGGCTCAATCAAAGTTAGGCCTTGTGTAACCAAAGTAAATCAATAATGATAAAGCTATCAATAAATAATAATAAAAATGTGTCAAGAAAACAATCGCATACAAATGCAACAAATCTTAGATTCTAAAAAATCTTTTGAGCTTCACTCTTCTAAACCCAGAGTAACACACTGGTGGCTACACTATATAAACGACATGAATGAAAATAAGGTTTTCGACCACTGACAAGGAGTAAAATTCAAAAATGTGCACATGGACCCATACTGAGAGCCCTGATGTACCATATAGTTCCTTAAAAATCAAGTACAAAATCAAAAATACAGTTTGTTAAGACAAGAATCTAAAAGGATATTGAGATATATTTAATACTTCTTGAGTTACAGGCACACAAACTTTGCAAAAAAGAATATCTTTGGCACTCAGATGGGTATGGAGCCACATTGAGAGCTAATATCTCTGGAACTGAATCATATAGGGCCTTAAAAATAAAGATACCAAAAGAAATGTTTGTTAAGAAAAAAATCTAAAAGGATATTGAGATAGATTTAATATTTCTTGAGTTACAAGCATGCAAACTTTGGAATAAAATATGAAAAGTGCTTTTTGACCATTGACCAACAAGAAATGTTTGTTAAGAAAAAAATCTAAAAGGATATTGAGATAGATTTAATATTTCTTGAGTTACAAGCATGCAAACTTTGGAATAAAATATGAAAAGTGCTTTTTGACCATGCAACAATGCAACCATGCAACAATGCAACAAGGATTGCAGAAGTGAACTGATTTTTACTATTAGACCTACCAATTTGTGTAAAAATTGAATAATAATGCTGCCATTTCTTTTTCATACATTTTCCTCCCCCGTAGCTCTAGGTCTAACATGAAAACTGTCACTTTGACCTCTTTTTAAAAATAGTGGATTACTCAGTAAATATGCATCCATAGTGTTTAGTATTTTGGCTTCTCATCTTCATTTATGTACAGTAGTTTCTTTCTCCACCAATCAAACAAACAAATAAACAATCTTAGCCAGAGGCCTCTGGTTGAGTTGACACGGAATAACCCAATATGATTACTATAAAAATATACATAAATAGGCATACACAATTCTAATTATGAAAATAAATCATTTGTGTTACCTACCCTTGCTTCTCTTGATGGCAGAGATCTGGACGTGGACCATTAGGCCTTGCGATGGAGGCTGTGGCCCAGATATTTTGCAGTTCTTTATGGAGAGATTAAAGTTTCCAGGCTCCACCGACGGCTGGCTTACATTCATCAGTTTCACCAGAGGCTCTTTGCCCTGCCAGGTGTACTTCATTGTAGGGATGTTTTCAGGTTGGAGGCATGTTGGGACAGTGTAGCTCAGAATGCGCACATCAGTGTAGTACGCGTGGGGAACAGTAAAATACCACATTGTCTCTGCATTTTCAGGAAAAGCGATTGGGGTAAAGAAGTCCTGGGTTGAACTCTTCTCTGGGAGAACAACATGGAAATTAGCCAGTGCTGTAAAATAAAGTACAACTTTTCACATATATGCTTAAATATGCATATATGCACATATATGCTTAAATATCTAAGTTTACCATTGTACTTACAGTTAATGAGATGTCCCAGTGACACACCGATAACCTTCTTGTCCAGAGCTCGACCTCCAGACACTTCCAAAGACAGTTTGCCAACGTGACGCACATCGACTTGTCTAATAGTTCCATTCGGACAAAACCTTCCAACGCTGACATCCTCCACTGCGAGCATGTAAACGTGTTTGTCTGGGCAGCTGTCTGTGGGCTGAATCTGCCGTAAACCAGTACTAGTGAAATTCAAATGTAAGCTCTTTGTAGCTGGCGGCTTCAGATTCCAGATGAAGGTACGATTGAACTTTTGAAAAGCATTGTATTCTTTGGGTTCGATGTTATATATCACTGTGGAGCAAACGTGCAAGTCAAAGAAAGAATACAGTGGATATATTAAGCTGACAACAAGTACACACCTGCAAGCTATCATCTTTTAGTAATATAAGATGGGACTTGTAAAGTGTGTCTTGTTTTAAATGAAAGCTTCCTGGTGCCTCTTTAGTCATTTTTTTTTTTTTTTTTACTTTGCCAGAATGGTATGGAACTTGGTAAAGGTACTGGCACTTGCTATGTAAACCAACAAAAAAATGATAGCACTGGAAATTAATTAAAGGAAATTGGTTTCTAGTTGAAATGTTTGGTACTTTTTTTGTTGTTGTTTTTATATCAACCTCACATACATTTTTTTAATTCTTCAGTTTTAGAGTTAAATGTGTTTTGGAAGATATATATTTAATATAAAATGTGAAAATACTATTTTTGTGTAACAAAAAACGTTTTTAATTTCAATTTTCATTTTTTACTTCAGCAATAATATCCCAAGTGTCTTCTTTGAAAAGACACCATCTGTGTTCCAAAGCGTTCAAGATTTATGGCTATTTAAGTTGGATATTACATTTTCAGGTCTTTGCTCAAAAAGTGTTTAAAAAGTGGAAATTAGTAACATAAATAAATACAAATCAAATTATTTAAATTAAATAATCCAGATACAATTTAGTACAATAATTTGGATTGAAATAAAAATATAAATTTGGTCACTTTTGCCCACCACGTGATGAGCACCAGAGGGTTAATAGGTCTAAATGCAGATGTGTACTGAGAGTTTACATGTGTTGTGTACAATTCAAATTTTTTACATATATATATTTTTTATATATACACACATCACCCCACTGTAAGAACGAAAATGTAAAGAATAAAAAGTATATATTTTTTTATCTGGCAGCTCTCACCATTATCTCTGATGATCTGTACGGTGAATACATTCTCTGGCTGCAAGCAGCTGAAATCCAAAAGCGTGTCACTTCTGAGGACCACAGATGACTGGCACAACTGTTGTGTGTCCTGTCTGATGCAAACTTTGCACTCTGTATTTGTGTGAGCACTAGTATTAATGCGTATGATTGTGCCCAGTTCAACAGCAATATTGAACTCTGCACTACCTGAAATGATGCACAGACTTTTAACATCAAAATGTTAGGTTAAACCGCATGAGTATACAAGGGGGAAAAAACATATATTTTAGGCACTTTAACCACTGTAACCTATAGCTCTTTTCACATAGTGAGTGACAAAATTATAGCCTACAATTACTTATAAAAGCACAAAAATATAATGCAGTTTGAGCACCCCAAAAAACAGCAGTTAAATGCTGTTAGGTGTTTTGTGTGTGTGTGTCTGTATGTGAAATGTGTCATTAGCCACTATAAATCCAATAAATCAACAAATCCAACACCCTGCTGTCACGTTTTTTAATCTCAGGAGATGGAGCACATTGTTAACCTGTATTTTAGCGAAGCTATAATTCATTTCTGAAGTGAAAAGACATTTAAAAATGACTAAAATACTGACCAAACATCAAAGCAAATGGTGTAAACTGGAACCATTTCAAGACCATTTCCTTAAAAACGGTGTAGGCTAACTTAACAGTCGATTTACGTTTAAATTTGAGAAGAGGTAAAGATTAATCCTAATTTCCCGGACATCAAATCGATGTAGCCTCGGCTGGCCTAATACCTGTGCAGGTAAGTGTTGCATGTGAGCTCCGGGACTGACGACAGGAAAAACCCCAAAAAGAGTGAAAAGCACGCGAACCGCCAAATTGGCATGACTTTTTAATATTAAAACTCCTTACAGTAGGCTAAAAATGTAAGAATGCGCCATCGACCGTAGATATTAGTCTTCAATGTTCTTCAGAGAAAAGAAAGCGGCTTCCTGGTTTGCGACAGACATTACTCACCCATGCCACCTAACTGTGGAAATTGTTAAAGAACACGTAAAAACGACCTCGTGTCACCTAAAACACATAAACTAGAGAATAAAATTACGTGAAAGCAGACTAATTTACCTACTTATCATGTAAACAGCGTGTAGTAACGCAACTGAGTGTGTTAGTCCCGCCTCAGATTTGATAACCTCATTCATCAAAACAGGTAGGCCTAAGTGCTGGTCAATATAAGCTACTTTTTTAAATATAAGCTACTTAAGAGACCCTTTTCTTTTCCCAGAACAATGTACATTTTTCATGTAAAATAACATTTATGTAGAAACGCGTGAAAACGCTTCAAGTGTGTTAACATGGAAATATCTTTGCCAGCCTTCTTGACATTAAACAAATGAACAAAGAGCTATAATTCACCTTACCTCACCTCACAGTATTTAGATGATGATCTAGAGCAAGGTAAACTCGTAAGCCTGTTTAGTGTTTGTCTTTTTATTCAAGAAGTTGGCACTTGTAATATTTTCTGCTTAAATTAACTGAAATGAGCAATAAAAGCCTATATTTTCGAGACCATGGCTAATGGGAAAGTAAGAGACACCAGCTAACTTAGTTGCAACAGCTATCTTGGTGCGTAATGTTGATTTCCACAAAAAATAATTTTGACTATTCTCTAGAAAAAAAGGTGGAATGCAGTGGAGAAGGGTACTATCAAAACACATCAAATGCATTTGAAAGGTAGAAAACATACATTCACTCAAATGAATGCCCTTTAACATTCTTATAAGTGCATACTTAGTTTAGTTTGGCCTGAGATGAACTAAAGGCTCTGGAAACACACCACTTTAAACTACAGTTGTGCTGTGGGACATTATCAGTTGATCCGTTTGCACACATATAGCCTATTCTAAAACCTTTATGTCGAAGGATCAGTGGAGATGATGTTTGTTCGGTCAGAGCTAGACTATAATTACGGTGGCCGAGAAGTGCAAAGCAAATCACAATTCTGAAAACAAAATAACAAATTACAAACGCAAATGCAAGTCTAAAAAACTAAATAACAATTCAGGAAGCACAACAACAATTCAGAAAACATTATAACAAGTCAGAAAACACAATGACAAATTCGAAAACATTATAACAAGTCAGAAAACACAATGACAAATCCGAAATCAAATTTACAAGTCAGAAAACACAACGACAAATCAGACAAACCGGAAGAGGTAGGTATAGTTTGAGACAGCGCCATTGGTTTGGGATTACTCACTGCTGACTGGACGAGACATCTGTCAATCATGTATACAGAGAAGAACCAGCCGAAGAACAGCAGAGTCGTAGTAGAAAGTTCGGAGATGGTATTAAAGTAGCTCAGTTTAAATGTATTGTATGAATTGCCCTTACTCTGAAATAAAAAATACGGAGTGTATATTTAGATTTAGTTAAAAATGGCTGTAAATATCAGCTCCAGTGGTGCAGATGGATAAGTGCGTGTTATTGGCTTTTTGACGCGATCGACCCGGGTTCGATCCCGCCTTTTGCCGAACTTTTTTTCCTCCCTTTTCAAATCTCGTATTAGCAATGGATTCTATTTACACTAAGTGAAAATAGCAGTATTTTTTAGCAATATGCTATTTACACTAAGTGCAAATACCTATTTACACTGTTAAAATAGCAGGATTTCTACTATCCAAGTATACTACTTGTTGCAAATAGTGGCAATTATCTGCACTTCAGTGTTGTAGTACATTATAAAACAGTATGCAATAATAACGTATTGAGTGTAAATTATCATTTAAATTGTAATTATTAAATGGATGCCAACTTATTGGTACAATAAAGCCCTCCCTAACCCTACCCAACCTACCCGATACATCTTTCAATTCTTGAGTATTTCCTTAATTTTATTGAAATAAATGCCTTCTCTTTACGATGTGATAGAGATTGAAAAGGTGTGAGAGAGAAAAAAAAAAGTTCGGCAAATGGCGGGATCAAACCGGTCGATCGCGTCAAAAAGCCAACGCATGCACTTATCCATCTGGAGTGATGTTCTACGGCCACTTTTAACTAAATCTAAACATTACACTCCGTATTATTTATTCCATAGTAAGGGCAATTCATACAATACATTTAAACTGAGCTACTTTCTACCATCTCCGAACTTTCTACCACGACTATGCTGTTCTTCCCTGTATACGTTGATTGACAAATGTCTCGTCCAGTCAGCAGTGAGTAATCCCAAACCAATGGCGCTGTCTCAAACTATACCTACCTCTTCTGGTTTGTCTGATTTGTCGTTGTGTTTTCTGACTTGTTATTTTGTTTTCAGATTTGTCGTTGTGTTTTCTGACTTGTTATAATGTTTTCTGAATTGTTGATGTGCGTTCTGAATTGTTATTTTGTTTTTTAGACTTGCATTTGCGTTTGTAATTTGTTATTTTGTTTTCAGAATTGTGATTTGCTTTGCACTTCTCGTCCACCGTATATAAGAGAGTCACGGCAGAAATAAAGGTCATTATAGAGGTCAGTTCCAGCACAGCTTTCCTTCATTCATGTGAGTAAATTCAGCATGCAACAAGACAATAATCCTTACAGTTCAGAGTTGAATTATGATTACAGTTGTGGCAGTGATTCCAAGGGCATTTGCTATGTCATGTAATGTATGTAAACTATGTTTTTATTCATTCCTGCTCCCTCCATTGGCATTATTTCATTTTAATAATGTCTTATTTAGAATGTTATCAAAAGAATTTTATCAAAGCGTAAAAAAGTCTGGCGTCGCTCCCATTTTGACTTTTTTTACATATTCTCTCAATGCAATCTCAAACTTAATGAAAAAGTCAAAACGGCTTGCCATAGATGCACACCACATGACGTCACAATCTGTCAATAGGGGGCGCTAAAACTGAAAATCTATCATAATTCTGCAACAGTTTGATCAAGAAATAAAATGGTGTATCTTCTTCAGGACAAGTGCTATCCAAAATTAGGAAAATCAGTTGTACAAATCAACAAAAAACTCAAAATTTCAGAAGTTTGGCATGAATTCAGGTTGATTGGGACAAATTTTTTCTGGTCATTTCAATCATTTCATTTCAATCAACCTGTATTCAAGGTAGCGTACATGAGGCTGTGTACTAATAAGCTATTTCACATCTTAGCTAATAACTCTGGAATGGTGATTGCTATAAAAGAAGTCATCTTTCAATCAGTGCCACCAAATGACATCTTCACATGTGTATTTGTGTATTCATTTCCACACAAAGTGTTTTTCACAACCTTACTCTTTTTTCTTGTTTTTTTCAAACTCGTCTTTAGGCCGCCGTTTGTCTGATTTGTGCACAGTTGGGCATGCACCATCTCAAGATACTTCATACTCGTCAAAATATTATTTTAATTACCCTGAATGCAACATCCAAACTACACGAAACTCTGTATTTCATACATTTCTGATTGAATCTGTGGGGCTAACAGCAAATTCTATATAATGCTAAAGGCTTCTATTTATCTCAATGTTTTTTTTTCTTCTCCTTTTAGGAACTTCCATGTATTTTTGTATGCCCTTTCATCAAAATTACAATATGACTTTTCAAGTATTTAATAAAATACATGGCAATCTTCCATTTGAGCCATTGGTGCACGGACCCCGATGTTTGCTGCCTTCTGCTATATTACTTTTTATTGTAGATTTTGTATAGCGTGAAATACTAACAGAGAGAGAGAGAGTGAGTCTGGCTCTTCTGCTACAACACCTCCACAAAGGAATATTTTATGCATTTATTGATACTCCAAATAACAGCTGTGACAGACCTTTAAAGTATAAACCTTATACAAATTTGTTCACTTTTTACAAATGGATTGCCTGTCAAGTTGTCTCTCAAGCTATAATCGAGTCTTCCACATTAAAGAAACGTCTAATCGCGTTTTATTATTATTTATACAAACACAAGAGATCTGTCCTCAAACATTTGAAAACCATTGGAATACTTCTGCCAACTTATGGCGACATCCTAAAAGAGCGTTTTGTCCCGAGACATACTCCGTATTTTTAAATAAACACTAGAAATCGTATAAGATAAAAACATTGCAAACATTTGAAATGACATCTGAATATCACATGATATAATGTATTTCTATTACAATCAATTTATAAAAACAAATGAAATCTAATAAAATGCCTCCATCCATCAGGAGATGCAGCTATAATAGCAGTTTCAAACACGAGAGTAGTACGGTTTAAGCACATGCATGACACGTGTGCCACTAAGCATAGGATGTTTGGCAAGTCAACTAGTTTAGGATCCTGTATTAGCCTCCAGATGCGCATTTGAATTCTATCCTGTACTGTTCTATTACCTCTGCCGTCTCTGCTCCATTCCATTGGGCAGAAATCCCGCGATAATGGGAACTGGCCATATGAGGGCAGCGACGCTCCATATTATGATGACTAAAGTCATGAAACACGCCACCAGAGTGGATTCAATGGGCTTGCGGTTGAGCCTCCAGCTCCGGTCCCCCTTCAGCTCGTCCAGAGCGAAATCCACGCAGCAGAAGTGCACCGAGTCGCCCGTCTGCTGACCCTCTGTCCTGCCCCGTCGGAATCTCCGGTACCGGGACAGACCGCATCCCACGCACAGTCTGAACTCCTGCTGGCCGCCCGTGACGCCCAGGTGCTCGATGTAGACCGGCGAGATCGCCCGGTTGAAAGCGGCGGAGAAGAACGCCTTGCCGTGGCTGTTCGTGGTGTACAGGAGCACGTCGCACTGGAAGCCGAAGTTGCTGTCCCAGCGCGCCACGAGTTTGGTGGGGAGCCTCTCCACGCTCACGTTGCACTGCGAGGAGGCTTCGGGCTCCTCCACGGATCTCTTGGAGTAGCCCACATCCACCTCCAGGCTGGCCAGGACTCTCCCGGAGGAGTTGATGGGCGGCAGCAGGAGGTCCTCGTCGCTCCAGCTGTGGGCGCAGCGGACGGGAGCGGTCAGAGCCAGCAGGAGCGCGATGGCGATGCTCAGCATGGCAGAGCGCGCGGTTCCTCCAGGCTCATGGTGGTCTCGCTCTCGCTCGTTATTCCGCCGCAGTTGCCGAGCAGTTCGTCGTCTAGCTGCTCCATCAGTTACGCGTGTGTGCTGTGCTGCTGATGCTGCCTCTGCGCGCACGGAGAGCGAAGTGAGTGACCGAGCGCACGGTTGCGCGCCACAGCGTGTGGCTGACTGACTGTCTGTGAAGCAGACTTCTGCTCCTTCACCTCTCTGCTTCAGCTGTTAGCGTGATGAGATGATGTCCTCGTCGAAAAGGGTAGGAGGCTTCATATGACAGTGTGGTAATGTGGGCTCATGGAGATCATGTCACACACAGATGATGTGATTTATGCATTGCATTGGAGAGACTGGGGCAAGTTGTCACACGTGGAAGTTCCATGTATCAGTAACTATAAGGTCTGCAGTCCAAAAATGTAGCAGTGGTTTGCACTTGATTACATATCATTTGTTTTAAAATGATTATTATTTAAAACGATGCCAACATCATTTTTTGTCATAAGTAGTGAACACAATATTACTACACCGACAAACTAACAATGAAAATCACAAGTTTCTACAAATTTCTATATATAATTATTAAATGTTTTTTTTTGAGAAATATTTTTCATGTTTTATTCTACATTTGTGTCTGTTCATGATTTGTTTTGTTTTATTTGAATGTATCTGAAATTTGACAGATTTTTGATCCCTTATTGGAGGGGTCACTAAAGGTCAATATAAGTTAAATGACCTGTTTCTGTTAATATTCTGCCTAATGTTCAATAGTTTTTAGTAGTGCTCAATAGACTTTGAGGTATATTGTAAGATAGCAAAAACAGTTTAAAGCACTATTTCTCTTTGTATTTTTATAGTGTCTTCGACAGGTATCTGAAAACAGCAGTGGTGTATTTGGCAATTATGTGTATTCACATGCCATGTCTGCAGGGATTCTCTCTGTAATACCATTTACTGTTTTATGGTTTTCATTTTACATGAAAACAAAATGCCATGTTAGTTACGTCATATCATAATTTAACAGAAGTGCTGCACTCGTTCTTATTATTTTTGAGAATAAAGTCAGTAAAAAAAAAAAAACATTCTCTCACATGTGACACTTCCTTTAGGCGGACTCACCTATGTCCTGAGATAACATCTAATGAAATATTAATATATTTATGGACCTATCACACGAGGCATAAAAATTAGCCCTGTGAAGTTCACTAGATGTGATTCATTTTAAAGGAATGGTTCACCCAGAAATGAAAATGTGCTAAAAATGCACTCAGCCTTAGACAATTTAAGATGCAGATGAGTTTGTTTCTTCATCAGATTTGGAGAAATGTAGCACTGCATCACTTGCTCAGCAGTGGATGCTCTGCAGTGAATGGGTGCCGTCAGAATGAGAGTCCAAACAGCTGATTTAAAAATTACAAGTACCACACCCACACTAGTCCATCAGTTAATATCTTGTGATGCGAAAAACTGTGTTTGTAAGAAACAAATCCATAATTAAGCTGAATTTTTCTGGCCAAAATACTAATAATAGTTCAGATAGGATGAATCCCCGGTGAAAAACGTTGTTTGTCTGAATCAGGAGAGGAATATGCACAGATCAAGCGCCGTTTACGGGTCATAATTAATAGACTAGACTCATGTGGATTATTGTGATGTTTTTATCAGCTGTTGGACTCTCAGAAGGAACCCCATTCACGGGATCCATGGGGGCAGGTGAGGATTGCAGTGATCATTTGCCAAATCTGGAGCCAGTTGCATAAACTCAGCCACCATGTTAAGACTGTGTCTTAAGAACTAGTTTGACCAACTAGCAGTTGCCAAGGAGTTATTTTTTTAATACAAAGAAAAATCTACCTTTCCATAACTGAATTAAAAAAAGTTATGACCAGTCTTGAAGAAAAAAAATAATTAGGTGACTACATTTTTTAAGACTAGTCTAAACCGTTTATGCAACCGGCCCCTGATGAAGAAACAATCTCATCTACATCTCGGATGGTCTGAGGGTGAGTACATTTCCAGCAAATTTTCATTCATAGGCAAACCTTTTACACAGTGAACTTTGCAATCTACTGCTTTACAATATGCTTATCAACATAAGAATTCATCAGGTAAAGTAAAGAATATTTGAATGATACATTAATAAGAATATTACAACATCTTACCCACAAGATGATAAATATGATAGCCAATTTCTTGTCTGAGGAATACATGTATGAATCCTTTTCTTTAGAGATGTGTAAATGGCTTAATTAGTGCTTGAATACCGCCTTCTGTTTGATGCGAGAGCCAACCGATGTGTCCTACACATTACCTTCCATTTGCACCTGAAAGAGGAACGTCTGCCCCGCACTGGATTTTAAAGCAGAACGGGTTATTCATCCTCTCACCGTGCCGTTCCCTTTCCTTCACACACTGGCCAAATTCCCAAATACTGGCCCCTGGAATAAAATATTCTCCACACAGTGTGGCAGTGAACAGAGGAAAAATGTAAATGACTTTCTTGTTCATTAATTATGCTATAAAAATGTAAATTGCTCCAGTGCCAAAAATGCTAATGGGACCAAGATAAAAGCCTCCTTTGTCAAAGTAGAATATATGAAAGATTCTGAATATTTCTTTTCTTTTTAAAATCAGGAAAAAGAGTGGGACATATTTGTAGATTCTGGGTTGGCTAACACTGGCTTTTTGAAGAACCTCCTTTTTTCTCTTTCGAAACACGTTAAAGTTCTGTTAAAGTTCCTGTGTAGATTAGGCTCTAGATGTTTCAGGGGCTAGTCACACAGCCACTATGTTAAGACTGTCTTAACTAGTTTTACCAACTAGCAGTTAGCCAATAAGTTATCAGTCTTACTTTTCTGATTCAAATTAGGCCAGTCTACCTTTGTGTCTGACTTTTGAAAAGTTATGACCAGTCATGAAGAAAGCAAATTAGATGACTAACTTTTTATGACTAGTCTAAGCAGTTTATGCAAACAGACCCAGGTCTTGCATTTCCTCATTGCCACTAAAGAGAGATTGCTCCACTATCCACCGAGTCTGCTGTGACACAGATTTGAAAGAACTGTCATAAGAAACTTAGAGTTACCCAAACCAAAGTTTATTACTTAAGACCCCAGTATACTCATGACCATGCTTTGTCATTTTTCGCTTAGCCTACTCTTATCCCAACACCATCCAAATGAATATGTAAGTATGTGCTGTGCGCTTTCCTCTCAATAGCAAAATAAACACAACAAAAACGACTAAGCTGTTCAGTTATGACTATGAAGCAGCTCTAGTGTGTTCATGTTTTTACTAAACACAGTACTTAAAGGGATAGTTCACCCAAAAATTCTGTCATTAATACTCCCCTCATCGTGCCAAGCCCATAAGACCTTCGTGCATCTTTGGAACACAAATTAAGATATTTTTGATGAAATACGAGAACTTTCTGACCCTGCAGAAAGGGTCAGCAAGGGTCCTACCAAAATCAAGGCAAAGAAACGTTGTAAGGACATCATTAAAATGGTCCATGTGACATCTGTGGTTCAACCGTAATTTTATGAAGCTACCAGAATACTCTTTTGTGTGCAAAGAAAACAAAAATAATGACATTATTCAACAATTCTTCTCCTCTGCGTCACCCTGGAGCCATTATGCTGACGCAGAACACGCATGCGCTGCGCCTTGTTTACAAGCAGAAGAATACACGTGCATACCTTAATTTGTATTTTGACGATGAATGAAAGTCAAGGTTTGGAAAGACATGAGGGTGAGTAATTAATGATAAAATTCTCATTTTTGGGTGAACTGTTCCTTTAAAAATAAGGGAGACTACACCAATCAAAGAAATGAACAGCAGGTGTGCAAATTAAACAATGAGTAGCCAAGGAAACTAACTGAAAACTAGGTCATGTGCCAACCATCCAAAACCAAAACAAACACAGATGAAACCTGACATAAGCTCATGCTGTTGGTTGACTCTTAAACAGAGTTTAGTTGTGAAAGCACCACAGTCACATTTGCGTTTACATGTGGTCTTATTGTGCTTGAATTATTGGTGCGTGTTGTCTTTGTAATGTTTCATTAAAGCGGCAGTCTGTAGGTTTTACCTCTTTGCCTCCATCTCTGTTTGAAACCTGCAACTGCAGTTACTTGCAGAATTATTTTCATTATGTGGGTTGTGCGCCGGCACGGCTCCAGCGCGGATGAATCTAATGTTTTTAAGGGAGTACGTGTGGCTGTCAGACACCGCACTGGTTTGGACACTGTACTTTGGAATTATTCTAGCCTTGGGAGTATGACCCAAATAAGAATTTTCACTTGTTTTTGTCCTCTGAACGAGTAAGTAACAAGTCTGCCACTTTTGTTCTGACCAACTGAGGGGAAAAAAGCATTACAATAAATTGCGCTAACAATCGGTTAGCTCATATCACATCAAACCGTGCAAATTATTTTTGTTATACTTTGTTCTCAAAAAACATCAGCATTGCGTGACTATGTGTGTGTATTAGCATTACATGTAGATTTCAGTTTCTGTACAGTCATTACCATTGTCATACCATTCGAATTTCATATAAAGAAATTCTTTCAACACAAAAAGCGAATTATTCTTCCAATTTGTGTAATCCCACGTAGGCTATCTGTAATCAGATGCACATTTAAAACTAGAATATAATCTAATTTCAATCACTTAGGCTACATTTTTCATAAACACAATCTTTTATGGATTACAATCCGCCATCAAAATGATAAATTGAATTATTCCAGCTGCTGTGAGAAAAGGCTATAAACGATCCGCCATCTGCAGCATCATCACATGTGATATAGCCTAGCAGCCGGGACAACTTCTTTATGTTTACAGATGTGACATAATAATGCGGCGGCACGCTCGAATATCCCGTGCATTCCTACCAGTATATCACTCATATTAGAACACATTATTATAAGCTTACTGTTGTGCATCGGGCTAAGGTAAGGAGATCATTTTGAACACTGGCTGGCTTTGTACTTGCTCAAAAATTGATTTTGGATCATTTTAACAAACAAAAAAAAGTCATGGACTGGAGCTTTAAAATATAAAAAATGACTTTTGTTCTGGTTGACGTCACAAATCCCTCAATTCTGGAAGGTACAGGTGCATCTCAATAAATTAGAATGTCGTGGAAAAGTTCATTTATTTCAGTAATTCAACTCAAATTGTGAAACTTGTGTATTAAATAAATGTAATGCACACAGACCGAAGTGTTTAAAGTATTTGGTTCTTTTAATTGTGATGATTTTGGCTCACATTTAACAAAAACCCACCAATTCACTATCTCAACAAATTAGAACAATTCATAAGACCAATAAAAAAAACATTTTTAGTGAATTGTTGGCCTTCTGGAAAGTATGTTCATTTACTGTACATGTACTCAATACTTGGTAGGGGCTCCTTTTGCTTTAATTACTGCCTCATTTCGGCGTGGCATGGAGGTGATCAGTTTGTGCCACTGCTGAGGTGGTATGGAAGCCCAACTCCTTTGACAGTGGCCTTCAGCTCATCTACACTTTTTGGTCTCTTGTTTCTCATTTTCATCTTGACAATACCCCATAGATTCTCTATGGGGTTCAGGTCTGGTGAGTTTGCTGGCCAGTCAAGCACACCAACACCATGGTCATTTAACCAACTTTTGGTGCTTTTGGCAGTGTGGGTAGGTGCCAAATTCTGCTGGAAAATGAAATCAGCATCTTCAAAAAGCTGGTCAGCAGAAGGATGCATGATGTGCTCCAAAATTTCTTGGTAAACGGTTGCAGTGACGTTGGTTTTCAAAAAAACACTATGGACCAACACCAGCAGATGACATTCTTCACAGACTGTGGAAACTTAACACTGGCCTTCAAGCAACTTGGGCTATGAGATTCTCCACCCTTCCTCCAGACTCTAGAACATTGGTTTCCAAATGAAATACAAAACTTGCTCTCATCTGAAAAGAGGACTTTGGACCACTGGGCAACAGTCCAGTTCTTCTTCTCCTTAGCCCAGGTAAGACGCCTCTGACGTTGTCTGTGGTTCAGGAGTGGCTTAACAAAAGGAATACGACAACTGTAGCCACATTCCTTGACACGTCTGTGTGTGGTGGCTCTTGACGCCTTGACCCCAGCCTCAGTCCATTCCTTGTGAAGTTCAAATTCTTGAATTGATTTTGCTTGCCAATCCTCATAAGGCTGCGGTTCTCTGTTGGTTGTGCATCTTTTACTTCCACACTTTTTCCTTCCACTCAACTTTCTGTTAACATGCTTGGATACAGCACTCTGTGAACAGCCAGCTTCTTTGGCAATGAATGTTTGTGGCTTACCCTCCTTGTGAATGATTGTCTTCTGGACAACTGTCAGATCAGCAGTCTTCCCCGTGACTGTGTAGCCTAGTGAACCAAACTGAGAGACCATTTTGAAGGCTCAGGAAACCTTTGCAGGTGTTTCGAGTTGATTAACTGATTGGCATGTCACCATATTCTAATTTTTTGAGATAGTGAATTGGTGGGTTTTTGTTAAACGTGAACCAAAATCATCCCAATTAAAAGAACCAAAAACTTAAACTACTTCAGCCTGTGTGCATTGAATTTATTTCATACACAAGTTTCACAATTTGAGTTGAATTACTGAAATAAATGAACTTTTCCACGACATTCTAATTTATTGAGATGCACCTGTATGTCCTTTTCCTGTTACTTATCTTTAACACAAAAATATATTACATTTGATGAATCAAGTCCCACTTTACATCTTTTCATGCTGAATATTCACTTGGAAAAGAAGTCACATTATGGAAATTGGCTGCCAACACAATTTCATGTTGACTTTAAAATGGGATATGAGAAATAATCTTAACACTGAAAAAATGACCTTTAATGATAGTGTTGGCTGAATAAAATGGCTAGACTCTGGAAGCTGAGACAGACAATACACAGCACAGGAGTCTTTGGACACATGATCATCCCCTTGTGTGCACCAGCTCTTCCCCACTTCTTGGAGGCAGCCAAATGATCAGGACGCTAATTAGTAATATTAATTAATGAGAAGCAGGAAGGGGAAAGGGCAGAGAGATGAGACTGATGCACACACAGGGGACTGAAGGAGCTGTCAGCATGATAATCCACAGGAACTGTGATGGAAAACATCAAAAACACTGATTACAGATCACATAATCACAGGACAATCTCCTGTTGGGCTGCTGCGCTGAGGAGGGCCATGTTTTCATAATTCTTTCATATTTTGTTTCAGATTATACCAAAAATCCTAGGGCTTGGATAGATATAATATGATTTATATAACTACCTTCCATATAGACTTCGGCTGCATTTCTGCTAGTACTGTTGCTGGTAGCAATTTTATAGTATATAGATATTTTTACCTATTTTCATACTATGGACGTCAATGGCTACCAGCAGCTGTTTGCTTACCAAACATTCTCCAAAATATCTTCTTTTGTGTTCAACATAAGAAGGAAACTCATACAGGTTTGAAACAACTGAAAGGTGAGTAAATGATGACAGAATTCCATTTTTAGGGGAACTAACCCTTTAAGTAGACCCTTAATGCATAATATATTATACAGCTATTCTATTATTTTAAGTTTCTGTTTTCATGAGAATATGAAAGTTTTTGCTAATAATTTGAAAGTTTGTTATTCACAGTCATCCCATGCACAAAGGTGCCCCCGATTACTCCACATATTACATTTCTGTGGTAAATTTCGTATTAGTGTTGGGACTAATGATCAGTAGACAGGTCAATCGCTCGAATAAAAATAACCGGTCAACCCAATCAGTACTTTACTTAAATACTCAAGGACATTTAAATCCAGTATTATTTGATCAATGAAAACACCGAAATGAACGATAATTTTACTGGAGTCACATATTTTCTGATGGTATCTGCCTCGCTTCAACTCAGGTAATATTGCTGTACTTGTTTTAAAATAAAGTAGCAAGTAGAAACTCTAGGAACGTGCTCACTAGAGACGAAAAACCTATCATACCACTCATTTGCAAAATGATCTGGCGATTTTAGAGTGAAAAATCAGTATAATGCTTAAGGCTGCTTTTTAGAAACCAGCAATGTGTTTTTGAAGATAAGTGGTTAGGCTAAACAGCATTGGGGTTTAGGACGGAACGAAAGTAGCAAGAAGCTTCGAGTGGGTGACCATATGCGTGGCCATTTTTGTTTGTGTATGGGACGAACCCTTGCCAGGATTTCTATATTGGCTAAAATATCCAGGTTTTGGTTGTTAGCACTGTGCAGATCGATAGCCAACGCCTACGACATTATTTATGAGAGCTAGAGAGCAGAGCAGAACGGCTCCTTATGATTTCAAAATCGCTCTACGCGGGTACGATTTGAAAATGAACTCACGTCAAACGACGAACAAACACGGTGCGCGTATTTGCATCGCTTTGACCTTCTCAAGCGCGAACGGCACGTTGCGCGATTATGAACAATACACTCTTAAAAAATGCTGGATTAAATACAACCCAGTGTTGGGTAAAATAAGGGACAAACCGCCATTGGGCTGGTTTGATCCAGCGGTGGTTAAATGGTTTAACAACCGTCTGGGTAGTAACCCAACGTGGGTCAAAACAACCCAATTGCTGGGTTTGTCCCTATTTTACCAAGCACTGGGTTGTATTTACAGCATTTTTTAGAGTGTAACTGCATGTTATTGGTCAAACTACTTTGGATGTTTTGGGCAATATAAAAATCCTGGCCAGGACATGTCCCGTATTAATGGCACATATGGCCACCCTATTTCTGATGGGTGATAACTCCAAACTATATTTTCTGAGCTCCCTGCAAGTTCCATGTTTTGTGAATGAGTATAGCATGTTATCTGTCTGTAGAATTAGCACATGCACAATTCGGTCAGAGTGGAAGAAATGCGATGAAAGCAGATGCAGGCTTCATTTACGATTAAATTTAGGGTTAGACCTTCATCCTTGCTTATTTGTCAAAATATCATCTGTTTTCGTACAAATTCATAGGACATCACCACTCGTGTTTTCTCATGAGATGGGGCTGCAGAGGATGATAATGGTGATCTGTCACTAAACACACAGCTAAACAGGACAAATAGGAGAGGAAAGGGAAGGAAATGAGGGAGGAAGATTTCATCTCAGATTTTGACTTCATTGTACAGAGCCCGAGGCGCTGAGCATCATTCATCAGAGAGAAAATCACACAGATGCCCGGGGCCCGAGAGGAGACAGCAATGAGGAAATAGGATCAGGGAAATGGGCATTTCACATAATTATAACCAGTTCCTGACTAAGAGATCTTCATAACACTGAGGCAGGAACGGTCAGATCCAACCACATCTGTAGAATGTGTGCAGGTTGCTTCTTTGATAAAAGGTTTTGTTCAGTATGCTGCATATGGGGTTTAAGAAGTAGAGAGGACATATTTTAATCATTTACAGGCTATCCATAACCCTGAGCAACAGGTGATGTTTAATAAGTAAACATCACTAATAAAATGAATAATTATCTATACTTTTTGCTTATTGCGCTTATTATCATGACATGAACTTTGGCAAGCAGAGGAAATTATGGCAAACGTCCATTATGACCATCGTAGGAAAACGAGAGTGTGGAAAAAACTGATTCGTGCAGATAGTTTATGTAGTTGTTTAGTGCAGTTTGCTTATATTTTCTGTTTTATTGTTAATTTTAGTTTTAGTAACTTTAATGTTTAATATTATTTTTTAGATGTTTGTTGTACATGGAAATGTCAGTGAAGTTACTGCATAATGTCTGGGTAGAAAATTACCATGCTTTTTCAGTTTTGTTTTTTTTAAATATATGTTTGTCATTTATATTAGTTGTGAATTTTTCTTTCTTTTAATTTGCAGTTAATTTTAGTTAAAGCATTTGTAATTTTGTTATGTTTTTGTCATTTTTATTTCGATTTAGTTTTAATTTTTATATTTTAATGTAATTTTTGTGTGTAACTAACGTGGAGACGTCTCGCTTTGTCATTTTTATTAGTATTATCTGAAAGAAAGAGGCACCTTCAGTTTGACATAAACAAAATAAATCTAATCATCAGGTGCAGTTTCACCGCAGACGGATTTTTAAAACATATGACAGCCTTCGGGGGGTGAAGATATGACTGAACTTCACTGACCTTCCAGTAAAGGAGTTAATGCTCTGTTTGTTTCATTTGGTGTGAAATGGAGCCTGTGCTTCGCTGCCGATTTCACAAATCTGAATGCTTCAACAGAAAACAATCTGCTATTGAGAGATAAAAGGGTTGCTACGGAAACAGGGGAAACCATCCAGCACTGAATTTTCATGCCTGGCAGCTATATGACAGAATACTGTGCCACTCGGTGTGATGCCTCAGTGTCAGATTCAAAGATGAAGAAAATTCTGATAATGTTATAAAACTATAATAACACTACACTAATAAAAACATAGCTCTAAGTGGCAATCACTGCAGGCCAAGCAGCAACGGCTCATGTGGATGATTAGATGATACAGTTGAAATATTTGTGGTTTTTACAGCATCTTGAATCTTCACTGATACATAGTCAGGGTTTGTTAAAACAGGTTACAGCATCAAACGAGGCAGCTGACTTCCAAATCACTCCCTCTTACTGTAAGACTGAAAGACAAGTTCAGAAAAAGCCCTAAGTGAAAATCTTAAAGTCCCCATGAAATCAAAATTTAAGTTTTTTGGGTGTTAGTCTTAAGGTTATCTATAAGGGTTATCTGATACGGCAGTGTGCTCCAAAACTGTGACAAAATTCGCATTTAGAAGATATAAGCATTCAAAGCTTGCAGTTCGTCACTTCCGCCAAAACAGCTCAACGATTTTTTTGACGTCACATCGTACTTCGGCTTCTCATCAAACTTTGTCCAATCAAATGCTCTCTAGAAGCCGAAGCCCCGCCCCCTACACTATAAAATAGACGCTGAAGCCGCGGCTGAAATCGGTCACTTGTCCACAGAATGAGTATTTTCTGTACAGTGAATGGCACGTAGTGCACAAAATAGGGGACAGGGAACGATTCAAACAGTGTAAATATGCTTTCCAAATTTCTGAAAAAAGTCCCCCCCCTGGTTTTGGCGCTGGTCCCGCTAACCACCCTCTGCTCCGGTCCATAACACGATATAACGAGCGATCACTGCGGAGTCGCCGCAGACCACAAATGGGTACAGATGCTGATTTCAGTTCTACCAATGCTATATTTTATAGCAATAGGATAGATTAGGGTTTTTTTTATTTACTTTACGACTATAACGCTCTAGCCCAAGCTGTGTTATAAACGAACGCTATTGGCTATTTTAAAAAGGGGCGGGGCTGCGTGATATGTCCCGCCCTGTCTTCCTGTATCAGTTAAAATGACGTCAACACATTGAGTGATGCTGCCTGTTTCCAAGCATTTCAGGGGACCTTTAAGATATGTGATCATAAGATATGTGATTTATAGACTCATGCTTAACATTTCAATTAAGATGAATTGCATGTCATATGATGCCTAACATGCAATCGCCAGAAGTTCAAAGCTAAACGTAGGCCATAAACAAACTACACCACGGTCACGTGACTTCAATATCACTACCTTTAAGCTTCAACAACTCTTTCTGTCTTTTCTGAAAAATATTTTCCCTGAGCGTGATAGCATGGTTATATTTTAGTGACGTAGGTATGTGGGGGTGTGTTAGAATGAGCCGTTTAAGGAGGGCGTGGCTGACTCTTAACTTTTATAAAAAATATCTCATTGGATTTGAGACTTAGTCTTTGCAACTTTACAGATCTTCTTTATGCACCAAGAGCTTGTAACACTCCAAAGAGTAAGAAAAAAATTAAATCGCATCATATGACCCCTTTAATAGGTTAAGGGTGGATAATTTGTTTATTATTCATGATGCAACAATACATATTACGGTTATAATAATCATTGCTATATGGTAACTTTGTCTAGTGCTCTTATGTATGTTTTTAGCATTTACTTTCTAACTTGAATTCAATAGCATAGACCTTTTTCATAGCAGCTAGTGTTGGCATATTTCATTTCATTCGTTGTTAACCATTGTTCTTAACTACAGATCTGTGTAACTATATACAAGGCATTCCATGTGGGACCCATCTGAGAGGATTTATGCATACTGTTAGTGCCAGATGGCGTACAAATTTCGGATGTCCGAATTTCATTCATACTACTCATATTCTAGAATGTACTTTTTTTTTAACACCCCCAAAGTAATTTCAAATTCAGATGTACTATACCTACTCGGGTATGCGACGCACCGCGACTTTTTTTTTTGTGAGTGACCCGTTTTTGGGTTGACTATGCCCTTTAAGGAGCCGTGAAAATTAGTATGTTTCCGTTTGCTGTTCTAATTCTTTCCCAATAAATAAACGTAATAAAAAGCCAAAAAAGGGAAAAGAAAAAGCCCATCCTCCGGTAGTTTAGAAGAGAATGCCAGTGAAGAATGCTTCCGCCTGTCTTCAGAGTGCATTAGATAGAATAATTTTAACTTTAAAATGCTGTTGAAATCTACTCCATCGTTTCCTCAAGCGCGGGTGTTTTGTTTTAAACTACAGTTCGAGGTGATTGAACAAACATGGCGGGCTGGCCGGTGGGCGTGGTGTGAATTGTCAGAATGAGCTTATTAATTCGGCATCCAACAGGAAGCTTTGAATGGATATTTAATATCGATCACACTGAACGGATCGCAATACATCTCTATAGGTCCCGTTATTTGTCGTGTAAGTAGAATGTGATCCATGTTCTCTATTCTTCAGCTCTAACCATTTGACATCTGATGTCTTTATATTTGACACCCTCTCCTGCTAGAAATACTGACTTTATTACTGAAACCGATGGATAATGTTGTTAAAAACAATGCGAGGCTGCATTACACATCCAAATGCGTTAGACTTGACTTGCATATGAGTTGCAGTGGATCTTCCTCACTGACTGGAAGATGGGTAACCATAGCGACGGGACACTGCTTATTCTCCTCACTTCTCTTCCACAAACATGAGACCGTGTGTGTGTGTGTGAGTGTGTGAGAGGGTGTGAGAGTGTGTGTTGTGTGTGAGAGAGAGAGTGGTTTGAGAGTGAGTGTGTGTGTGTTAGGAGAGAGTGGAGTGGGGTGTTTGTGTGTGTGGTGTGAAATAGAGTGGTTGTGAGAGAGATATTGTGTGGAGCGTGTGTTTGAGAGTGGGAGTGGGTGTGTGTGGAGAGTGTGAGAGAGAGTGTGTGTTAAGAGGAGTGTGTGAAGAGAGAGGTGTGTGGGAGTGTGTGGTTGTGAGAGTGTGGAGAGAGTGTTGGGAGAGAGAGTTGTGATGGTGATGTTGTGTGTGTGTGTGTTTGTAGAGAGTGTGTGTAAGTGTGTGTGTGAGTGTGTGTGTGTGTGTGTGTGTGTTGTGTGTGTGTGTGTGTGTGTGTGAGAGAGAGAGTGTGAGAGTGAGTGTGGTGTTGTGTGTGTGAGAGAGAAGTGTGAGTGTGAGGGTGGGTGTGTGTGTGAGAGAGAGAGTGTGTGCGGGAGGTGGTGTGAGATGTGGTGTTGGGAGGTGTGAGAGAGGTATGTGTGAGAGAGAGTGTGATTTGTGTGTGTTGTGTGTGTTTGTGTGAGAGAGAGTGTGTTGAAGTGGTGTGAGATGTGTGTGTTGAGTGGGTGTGTTTGAGAGAGGTGTGAGTGTGTGTGTGTGTGTGTGGGTGAGTGGGTGTGTGTGTGAGAGAGAGCGAGGTGTGTGGAGAGAGTGTGGGTGTTGAGAAGTGTGGTTGTGTGTGGTTGTGTGTGTGTGTGTTGTGTGTGTGTGTGGGAGTGGGTGTGAGAGTGTGTGTGTGTGTGTTTAAGTGCCAATAGTGTACGCTTTTGGTGACAAATGAGGACAAAATGTGTATATTACAAGGTAATGACAGGTATTACAATGAGAAGGTGACTTTTCAGGACATTACCCAATGTTCCCACTTTTCAAAACGCTTATAAATCCCACAGAATGGAGTGTATTGAAAATCTAAAAATGCACAAAGTCTCCTCTGAGGGGTAGGTTTAGGGGGGTTTTTTAAGCCGGTTTTTGGTGTAGGCAATAGAATATACGGTCTGTAACATTATAAAAACCATTACACCTACGGAGAGTCCCCACTTTTCACAAAAACAAACCTGAGTGTTTTTGTGTGTGTGTGTGTGCGTGTGTGGTTGTGTGTGTGTGTGTGTGTGTGTATTGTGTTTGTGTGTGTTTGAGAGGAGTGTGTGTGTGTGATGTGAGTGTGTGGTGTGTGATGTGTGTGTGAGTGTGTGTGTGTGTGTGGTTTTGATGTGGTTTGTGTGTGAGAAGAGAGAGAGCCCGGTGTGTTGTGTGTTTTTGTGTGTTGTGTGTTTTGTGTGTGTTTGTGTGTGGGGTGTGTGTGTGTGTGTTTGTGGTGGGTGTGTGTGTGTGTGTGAGAGAGAGAGCTGTGGCGGCCTGACGGAAAACACTTCTGTCCTCTGAATGCGCCGTACCATGCAATTTTTCTCAATAGCCTCATGTGCGTCAATTATCAGCTGTTTGATAACGGGGGGTCATTGGAAAAAGAATCCAAATAAGCTAATTATAATGTTACCCTGACCCAACAGCCAGTCCATAGGGTCCAATTTTTTTTTTAAATAATATTTCCATTGTGTATGGTTTGTTAGGATAGAACAACATTTGGCCGAGATTACAACTATTTGAAAGTCTTTAACATTAAGGGGGCCAAAAAAAAAAAAAAAAAAAAAAATCAAAATTATTGAAAAATCCGCCTTTAAGTTCTTAGCAATGCCTATTACTAATCAAAATTAAGTTTTGATATGTTTACGGTAGGACATTTACAAAATATCTTCATGTAACATGAGCTTTACTTAATAGCCTAATTGATTTTTGGCATAAAAGAAAAATCTATAAGTTTGACCCCTACAATGTTTATTGTTGGCTATTGCTACAAATATACCCCGCGACTTAAGACTAGTTTTGTGCTCCAGGCTCAGGAGAAAAAAACATGATTTTCCAAATATGTTCAGATTTCCGTTTAGGAAATCTTTGCTAATTAGTGCATATTTATTTATTTAAACATAACATTTAAGTAAACTTGTAATGCAAACAGTTGTCTTAATGTACTCTGAATAATCAACTGGAAAAATATGGCGAGGTTTATTCATTAAAATGTTTACCCTCCTTTCACTATTTATTTAATATAAAAAGAGAATAAAGTACAAACAAACAAAATAATGTAATATGATATAAAACATAAGGCATATATAAGATACTTTATTATTTAAAAAAACAAATATATAAAATGACTCAATTTATACTGGATTGTTAAAGCCATTTTTACATACATTTATAGGAAGGACCCAAATGATACTAATTTATTAGAATGACCTTGAATGAATTATAACGAACTAATGAAATACTTTTTCATAAGAAAATAAAAAAGAAAGTAACTCTTCTTTTTCTTAATTTTTTTAAACATTTTGCAAAACCTCCCACATGCATTGTCTTTGTACTGATAAATGATTTTTCTTTAATGTGACCAATTTAGAAGTTTTTCATTTGTTTCCAAGGGGACAGGTTTATTTCCACCTTACACTATCATCTCATGTTGCCATAGTTACGGCACAAATATATCCGAGTCTATTTGTTTCTCAAATACACAATACACCCCTATCAGATTAATTGAAGGAAAATGATGTATATGAAATTATATGTATTGGTATTCATCATCAGGCATTGTACTCTCTTTGACTGTACTGTGATCTTTCTAAATTCACATGAAATTTTATTCTTAAAGTCATTGTAAACTTTTTGTTGACATCATTTTCTTAGTTATGGAGTAATAAAAATAGATCCAAAATCCCATTTGAACATAACCATGAATATATCAAAATAAAACAAGAATGTTAAACCTGGCTTCATCCAGTTTTAAGATGTGTAGAATATGAATATAATAAAAAAAGGCAAAGAAAATGTATAAAAATTACAGATCAGATAGTCAGATATACTTGGAAAAAAGAACGAGTTAAATTTACTCCGTTTTTAATTTACATTAAAGTTTCTTACTTAGCTTTTTAATATTCTGCTTAGCTAAGTAAATGAACAAAGTGATTAATGATGTGCTTAAGTCATGTCAGAAAGCTCATATTTACAAGTTGATAGCACATTAATGCCACCATAAATTCGTATGTAAGTTAGGAAACTGGTTTTCTTTAAGCTTGAAGTTCTTTAAGATTCTGAGTTGGGTTCATGTCACTGAGAAAACACGTTGGACACGAGAACGCAACGCAACTGTATTGATGGTAAATTAGCTGAATTGAATAAATGTCGTTTATGTTGCATGTACAAAATTCAGTAGAACCTTCGTTATTGAATAAAAGCATAAAAGGCAAAAATACACGTGATGTACATTCTTTATTCATCATTTAGGATAAGTAGAGTAAAAAAATTTCTCTGCCATCTGATTGAATGCATGCTATGTGGAATGTACAACTTCCTAACTCCTAATAAATACGAACCTCCCAGTAGGGCTGTCAAAATGGCTGAAAAACTAAATTCTAAAGCTTTTGGCTTCTCTCCTGAGGCCACAAGGGGGCGCATGGAAAAAAATATTATGCACGTTTCTTCAAAGCATAATAAAATAACACGACTATCTTTGAAAAAACGTGCATAGTGTTTAAAATAATGATTATAAACCTTATATAATTAAAGTTGCTTAAGCAATTAGAAACAAAACAGCATCATGTATGTATGTTAATCCCACAGTACCCAAACCCAATAATAAAGGCGTCTCTTTCTTCATTTAAAAACATGAGATGCAGTGGGATGGGGAAAAACCGCCATAACGTCTTGAGACATGTTTTTAAAAAGTTGAACTTACATTAATTTTACATGGCTTTCTAAACATGCGGCTCTCTTCTGCAACGGTGATAGATGTCCCTCTAGAAAATGTGACAAATATGCGTTCTGTGTGAACAGCTTGGTCTCGGTTTTGACGTAAACGAGATCTCCACACTGATGCTCTCTTTTTCCGCAATATTTTGAATGAACAACGTAGCAGCGCCGCATCTAGTGGCTTCAACTGGATAGACTAACAAAAGCATTAAAATGCAACGACACTTACATCGTTGTCGCATCTCGTGCACCACTGATAAGGCTGCCTGATGCACAGCTAAAATTCGAATGCAAAAACGTGTGGATTTTTATTTGAAATTCGACGAATATTCGAAATTCTCATTTTTTTTGGACAGCCCTACCTCCCAGCAGGACTTAAGTGAATGAATGAAGCAAAAAACATCATAGTCATGATACAACCATCCCTAACCACCATCTCTACTCTTCAACGATGGTAACACTTTTAAATGTCAAACATAAAACACTAACATTTCTTTCCCTTTTACTTACTAGTGCATACAATAGTAACCCTTCATTTCAACATTTAATCTCCCAGTTGAGTCCTATGCAAATCATGCTGGGAACTAAAATTCCACTTATGTAGTTTCAGTTAATGCAATTAAAATGATTCATTAAGTCCTAACACAAACATTTTTTTTAAAAGTAATTTGTACATATGAGAAGTGGACTGAACACAATGAAGTTGTGATAAAATACTTAGCAATTGTGTTGCTTTAGTTAAGTAAAATAAATTGAACAAGCAGCAAAAATCATTTTCTTCCACCAATGTAGGTGACATACGGAGCGCTTTTATGATACATTTCTAGGAGTTATCAGTGTGAGCTGTCTTTATATGGACAAGAGCAAGTGAAAATGCATTAAGAAAGGCGAGAGGAGGGGATTTTCAGTGACAGTATGCCATGTTTTTTACTTTGAAGTGGCTCTCCCTTGAGATTTTCATTCGAAGAATCCCTTCCACCTAACGGAGAAAACCTTTGTATGTGTGAGAAAAGAGACGTCTGGCTTCTTTAGCATTAGTCTTACAGAGAAGCTGCTTTTTGTTCAGGTTTGTAGGTTGGCTTTTAAGCTTGTTGTTGTGTTGTGTAGGAGAGAGTGCTCTGCTATCATGAGGACGCGTCCCTCACTTCATGTGTTTGAAGCCTCAGCAGAGGCCCTCACTTCATGTGTTTGCTGGAGCTGCATTTATTAATGGAGTCATTCAAAGTCTAAAAGCTCAGATTTCCTCCATCCAACCAACCGGCCCAGAGATGAATCAAATTACAATTTAATTAAATATCAGTGACATTATAAATTTTGATTTGAGTATTTGAAAATAAAAGACAAAAGTACAAGATTGTGTTTAAATTCCTTTTGCGAGGGAATGAACTGCTCATGCTATGAAATACTGTGAATGACGTGATTGAATCAGAAATGGCAAAACAATATGAATCTGTTGACTGTTGTCATTGATTGTAAGAAGGGTCGGAAATACACTTTTTTTTTTCATTAAGGGGCAATATTTACCCAATATTTGGAACTGATTTTCTTACCTTTAGTGGTCGTTTTTGTCTTGTAGGCAAGAACTTAAAGGGGTCATATGATGCTATTTTAAAGATCATTATTTTGTGTATTTGGTGTAACAGAATATGTTGACATGCTTTAATGTTCAAAAAACACATTATTTTTCAAATACTGTACATTATTGTAGGTCCTATATGCCCCGCCTCTCAAACGCTTAGTTTTCTACAAAAAAGCCCCCTCCTTTGACAAGCGTAGTCTGCTCTGATTGGCCAGCTGACCCAGTGCATTGTGATTGGCCGAACACCACAAGCATGTGTCAGAAATGTAACGCCCCTTACCATAATCACCAGGTTCCGCTTTCAAAGTAAATATCAAGACAGTTAATAATGTGGTTAGTTTTACCATCAGTTCAAGCCCGAAAGGGCAACAGGGTCGCGTGACAGACACAGTGATGATGCAGTACACAAGCCGCGGTTAAGACAGCTGACATGCTATGATTTCTGACAGATAGTTCACTCTCCTGTGATGTGACCCTGTTCCCCTCACACACACACACACACACACACACACGCCCGACGCGTTACTCTGCGCTGCGCAAAACTCTGCATTTGAGCAGTCAATAGCAAATACTTAAACTAATAACAAAACATACTTACAGTCGCAGATTCAGAAGTGCCAGATTGTTATAGCAAAGTCGGAATTGACCCTTTTTTTTTTTTTGAAATAGCCTTTGTGCACAGCCAGCCTGTACTCTTCTAGGTTAAAAAAAACTCGTCCATAAAATGCGTTGCACAAATCGAACATCTGGGTTGTGCTGTTCTGTGGTAAATAAATCTTAACCAATGATTCCAAAATTGCATCTACTAATAAAGTGCTTTTGCTTTCGCACTGAAACACACAGCGTCTCCCTGACATGCTGCTTCAACACTACTGCTGTTCCTGAAACCACGCCTTCTTTCTTTGCGTGCACATTTGGGCGGCATTATGCTAATATTTCCACACAGTGACGTAGACATGTGGGGGCATGTTAGAACGAGGCGTTTTAGGTAGGTGTGGCTGACTCTTAACTTTTATAAAGAATATCTCTTTGGATTTGAGACTTTAGTCTTTGCAACTTTACAGATCTTCTTTATGCACCAAGAGCTTGTAACACTCCAAAGAGAAAGGACAACTTGAAATCGCATCATATGACCCCCTTAATTTTAACCAGTGACTTCAATCAATCAGACTGTTACCAATAAAATTTGATCAACATCAAAAAAAGTAATCTTTATACTGTAAAGATGGAACAGAAGCTACAGTTAACAGATAGTTTAATGCTGCTTGAAGGTGGCAAACATGTATTTACACAAGAGTTGCATAATGTAAATTGCTTATAAATTAAAAAACTTTTTGCCCCCTTATCTTAAATTTTGCAAGATTTTTCTTCATTTTTGCCCCCCATGTAATGTAATGTTTATTGCAAAATAGATATAACTCATATGTCATTCATGAATAAATAATAAAGGATGTCCATGATATAGGAAAAGTTTAAAATACTCGCCAATTTATTAGAAATCTATTCTTCTATAAATGTTAATTTCATATGCTTTTAAAAAACGTTTATACAACTTCCAAAAAAGAGTTTCAATTTATTAAAAATGTAAAAATAAAAAGTATGTTCCTTACACTAATTTTAAGCATTTTAATCATTATTCAAAAATGAAAACAAACAAAATCATAGTTAAATGTACTATTTAAGATACGTTTATAAGACACCACTCCAGTCCATCAGTTAACGTCTTGTGAAGTGAAAAGCAGTGTTTGAAATAAACAAATCCATCATTCAAACAAGTTTTACTTTAAACCCTTGCTTCTGGCTAAAATATGAGTCCATAATCTATAATAATGCTTCCTCCAGTGATAAAGTCCATCTCCTGTTGTCCTCTCAAAAAAAAAATCCAATAGCATATTTGTTTAGAGCTGTTTCGGACTGTGGCTTGTAAACAATCCAGACCACGTTTTCACCGGCGAAAGCAACATTATGGATTATGGACTCATATATTTTGCCAGAAGTTTGAAGTTAAAAATATCTGAATGATTTATTGATATTTGTTTCTCACAAACTTGCAGCTTTTGGCTTCTCAAGATGTTAACTGATGGACTGAAGTGGTGTGGTTTACTTGTGGATTATTGTGATGTTTTGGGAAGTCGTGGCCTAATGGTTAGAGAGTCGGACTCGTAACCCAAAGGTTGTGGGTTCGAGTCTCGTACCGGCAGGGATTGTAGGTGGGGGGAGTGAAGGTACAGTGTTCTCTCCCACCTTCAATACCACGACTGAGGTGCCCTTGAGCAGCAAAAAATGACCTGCACATGAGTCAGTGTGCTTGTGTGTGTGTGTGTGTGTGCACACTTTGGATGGGATAAATGCAGAGCACTAATTCCGAGTATACTTGGCCACAGGTCACTTCACTCTCTCACTTTTTATCAGCTCTTTGGACTCTCATTCTGACGGCACCCATTCACTGCAGAGCATCCATTGCTGAGACAGTGATGTAATACTACATTTCTCCAAATCTGATGAAGAAAGAACATTTAACACCTTTTGCTTTCATTCCCCAGACATGTGCTGCAGTCCTGCTCCATCTGCCTTGTTTTCCTTGTTTTCTCACACTGTTAGTTTTCACATGTTCTCATCACACCAAGGGTTTCTAGTACAGTCACTGGGCTTTTCATAAAAAATAAATATGCTTCTCTTGCTCTTCGAATAGATTTGAGTGGGGTCGACTCTCTGAAAACTGACCTCAAATGTTTATGTACCAAATCGATCAGAGTTAGTTCCACTCACCTGAAGACTGATTCACTTTGTGCACAGCCAGCCTTGTACTCTTCTAGGTTCAAAAAAACTGTCGTCCATTAAATGCGTTGCACAAATTCGAACATCTGGGTTGTGCTGTTCTGTTGTAAATAAATCTTAACCAATGATTCCTAATTGCATCTACTTCCGGAAGGCCAGGATTAAGGGAAAAGCTTCTGGGGGAGATGCAGTGGAGATGTATTCTCTCCCAAAATGTGTCTCTGTCTCTTTCAGCTGCTGAATAATTCAGGCCTTTTTGACCTGCACTGATTAATGCATGCCCAGTGCGGCGCGCTTCTTCAAAGCCGTCATGAATCATTAAAACTGCCGCGGAGAGCGTGACTGAATGTATGAGCCTTAGCGGGTCTCGCAGGTCAGCAGCCTGCGCTTAAACGAGTCATGTGAAGGCCTCATATTAGGGATCTGCTGTGAGAACTACCTGGCGATATTGAGTTTCCACTACACTAGACGTGATTGCTTGTATCTGACCAGGACAGTCTGGGCTGAATATTATTACAGCAACCAGCATACCAAAAAGTACCATTGCACGTTACCATGTTAAATCAAAGATAATTATAATGTTCACCATATATGAAAATTGAAAAATTATTTTAAAAAGTTGTATTTTTTCCCCAAATTTTCATTTTTCTGTATTCTATTTTAATGGTTAAAATAAATGTTTACCCCTTGTTTTTTTTCTGTGAATGAAATGGTTAATAATTAGCAACATTTATAAAAAATAAAAAAAAAATAATTCTTGAGTTCTGAGTTTTCTTTTTCTTTTTTTTAATGGTTTAATTGCAAGTAATAATCAAAAAGCATGTCTAATCAATTGAATTCATAATGTTTTTACATTCAAAAACAATTTAATAGTTTATGATTAGTTTTTTTTTACAATAATAGGACTCTATAAAATGTTTTATTTTCTCAGAAATGCTGTGTTGACTGTTTTAATGAACTTTTCAGGATTTATGATTTAATACAAACTTATCAAAAACGCTGGTTAACAAATAAAGGCATAACATTTTAAAAAATGCAATTAACCTTTTAAAATGTAATCAAATGAAAATGTTTAGCAGTCTATTCTAAGGACTCATACCTTTCAGAGAACTTATTTCAGTTCAGCCTCCCTCCAGAACAATTAGGTCAGCAAACCAAATCAACTTAAAGGTGCCAAGATCTAGACTTGAAACATAGCCGGTGAGGCGTCTTTCTTTAACGCGACGATTTTACAAAGCTCATCGGTCTGAAAAGCGAGGTGTGCTGTGATTGGCCAGCTATCCAGTGCGTTGTGATTGGCCGAATACCTCAAGCGTGTGACGGAAATGTTACGCCCCTTACCATACTGTGATGCTGTGTCCGGCCGGAGCGACGAGACAAAAACATTAAAACCCATTATAAACGAGGCATTTGTTGCATCCAGTGGGGACATAATTACGGATTATAATGACTTATACTGTTTTTTTTTATGTGTTGCGTTGCATCGCGCAAACATAAAACCATGCATTTGTGATCGGAGAAACAACAAACAACAAGCGCTACTCTACACTGCTTAAAACTTGCGTTTGAATCGTATGTGGCAAATTCTTTAAATATAAAAACGTACTAACAGTATGTGAGTCAGAACAGCCGGCACTGTAGTCTACTCTACCAGGATCAGGAAACAGTCCTCCATAAAATGTGCTGCACACATCTGAATATTTGGGTTGAAGTGTTCTGGAACAGTGTTGTAAATACAACTTAACCACTGATTTCTAGTCGTGTCCTTTTTGAAGACCAAACTAAGTAGTTTCGCTTTCACACCGAAACACAGTGTCACACACGGGGCTAGAGTGACCAGAGGCGGCGGATTCAACGAAGGAGCGTCCGGAGGGCTTGCGGCAACCACATGTGACGACCCCGGGCTGGACTCCGCTTCGTCCACGGTGAAAGCCGATCCGGCGATCCACAGCGCAAAGTTGATGTATTTCCTCAGCAACCAGCACGGATCAGCTCCAGGCATGACGAAGCAGATATCGTCCTCTTTTGGAAGACCAAACAAAGTAGTTTCGCTTTCACAACGAAACACACAGCGCCTTCACGACATGGCGGCGGCGGCAACAATACTACAGCGAGAATAAAAGTTACGCCTTCTTTCTTTGCGTGAACATTTGGGCGGCGTTATGCAAATCTTCCCACATAGTGATGTAGGCATGTGGGGGCGTGTTAGAACGAGCCATTTTAGGTAGGCGTGGCTGACTCTTAACTTTTATAAAGAATATCTCTTTGGATTTGAGACTTTAGTCTTTGCAACTTTACAGATCTTCTTTATGCACCAAGAGCTTGTAACACTCCAAAGAGAAAGGAAAAATTGAAATCGCATCATATGACCCCTTTAAATAATGTCTATATATGTGGCCTTTTTTTTTTTCTTAACTGTGTTTTAGGGTTATATTGTTTTCTTTTTGCTGGTATTTAGTTTTATCTTTGAATTGTAAAGCACCTTGGACAATGAACACATGGTGCTATATAAATAAAAGACTAAGACTAAAGGTCTCTGCACACTGAGTCCGAATTTTTCGTCCGAAATTTTCACACGTTGAAAAATAAATACGACCTCACGTTGTGTCAATCACGTTTACACACTGCCTCCGAAACTTTCGTCCGTCATAAACAAATTCGGACCAGGTTCGATTTTCTGCGTTTTCGCATCCGTAGCAAGCATTTTGAAAGGAAAGGATGACGAATACGGAAAAACGCAAAGTTTCGGACTCAGTGTGCAAGGACCTCAAGACTTAATTTTTTTCTGTTGAGCACAAAAGAAGATGTTTTTGAAAGAAGAATGGTCGGAAACAAAACAGTTGATGGTAGCCATTGACGTCCATAGTATTTTTGCCCATGCTATAGAAGTCAATGGGACCCAAAACCGTTTTCAAAGCATCTATAAAAGAAAGAAAGTTATACAGGTTTGGAATGTCATAGAAAATCGTACAGAAATTCTTCAAAACGAAAAAGGCACAGAATGACTCTTTTGTTTTTTGTTTTGTTTTTAGAGCTCCCGGAAGAAGTTCTACGTCCTCTCCATGTTCCCGTACCCATCGGGTCGGCTGCATATGGGCCACGTGAGGGTTTACACCATTAGCGACACCATCGGCCACTTCCAGAGGATGAGGGGCCATCGGGTAATTTTACTCTTAAAACACTCATATCAGAATTTACTGCTCTCTGTCAGCAGCACACAAATAGTTTGATGATTTATCCTCTCTCCAGCCTCGTTTTTATATTCACACACCCACACACAGACACACCAAAACACGGTCTCATAAATGGAAAAGCTGCAGTCAAGGTCTGCTGGAATGACGTGTGTTTTAATTATGAGGTTTCTGAATAATGGAAACGGTGTGAATATGTTCTTAATTAGAGCTCAAATTAAGTTTGTCATGTTTCAGAATGTGCTCACACCTTTTGAAAACAGCACTTTCTAAAGCCCGTGGCTCACCGCGCCAAAGAAATGATGTTATGAATTGTGAGAATGCTTCTGAAAAATGCCGTCAGTTTATAACTAGGAGACAGAAGGTCATCGTGGACATTATTATCCTGATGCTAAACTGATGGAGTGTGTGTGTTGTGACCTGAATTGATATGACCACAGGAGTCGTTTTATGTCATGGTAACAGTACATACAGTAATATATACAGTAGAAGAGTCATGTTGCTGACTCATGTGATTTATTACCATGTGGTAATGTCTTTTTCAACACATTCTCATTGGAAAAATGTGCCTCTACCTACATTTTATACAGTCAAACCAAAATTTATTCAGATGTTTCTCACATTAAATCACCGTTTATTCGCTATGGTTTAGAAAATGGTAATAAAATATGACAAGAATGAAATGTGAAATGTGTTTATGCGGTTTAAGGTTCAAAAAACACATTATTTTCCACATACTGTACATTATCGTTTCTCCTCTATGCACCGCCTTTCTGAAAAGTGTCGATTTTACAAAGTCACGGTCTGAAAGCGAGGTGTGCTGTGATTGGCCAGCTATCCAGTGCGTTGTGATTGGCCGAATACCTCAAGCGTGTGACGGAAATGTTGCGCCCCTCACATACTGTGATGCCCTGTCCGGCCGGAGCGACGAGACAAAAACATTAACGCACATTACAATTCGTTGCATCCAGTGGGGACATAAAACCCTGCATTTACAATTGCATAAATAATGCTACGAGATTTAAATAATAATAAACTTAAACTGCCAGTAGGTGGCATTTAAACGATTGGTTCAAACGGCTGATTCATTCAGTCATTGAATCATTCATTACACTGATTTGTTTAAAACGCAGATTCATTCAGTAATGAAGCACTGCTATGTGTTACTTGCAGGTGTAAAACTGTTCTGCTGTGAATTCGTTTAGAAATTATTATGACAGAAAAAAGCTAAAACGGACAATTTTTAAAAACTCAAAATGTTAACTTACTGTTTATTGAACTGTTTTTATAAAATCAATATGACTTTTGCATTTGTGCTGATATTTAGGAGTAACGGCACACGTGTGATTGTTTAACTATCATTTGATATAAATATAAAATTGGCCCTTTATATGTTGATTTCGGGGCATTAAAATAGGCAATGAAGGGTGCATTAAGGTGCATTTTCGTTAGTTTTTTTGCAAAACAATTGACATACTTGATAACATCAGCTTGCACATTTTTCAAACAATAATTACGACGTTGTTAGAGTTCGGTTTCCAACAACCTTCACTTCTCTTGGTGGTCATTTGTGTTATCTTTCAGTCATTATGGTAGATGATACATGTCACACACCCCCGAGTCTGTGCTTTCCTCGGCAGACTTTACTCTTTCACTCAGTCTTTCTCTGTTTCTCTGTCTTTGAGTCTCATCCATCTCTGTCCTCTGCGTGACGAATCGCTCTCTGCTCAAAGGCACAGGCAGCATCTGGTGTGTGTTGTAAGCACAGCACTAAGTGTGTGAGGATTTAATGGAGCTTGACAAAGTGCTGCTGTTGATTGAATTGGAATTGACAGTGTTCAGTTTCGAAAGGCTTTGCCAAAACAAACGGACAAACCGATGGAGTGAGCGACTATCAATCTCGCCATGTTGTCAGACTTCAACTACATGTTTGTTCTTATGTGTTTAGAGAACAAGTAAAAGAAAAGGGCTTGCTGCTTTACTGCCTAGTCAGTCGATGGCTTAACCGATCTTTAGGGACTTCAGTGATGATGTCTCAGTAAAGCTGTGGTCAGAAGTTGAAGATGATGAAAAATTTGACATTTTATAAATTTACAGTATTTCTTTTGGCCTCTCCATCACATGCCATTTTGTTCTAGTGCATTGCAAAAATGGATTCCTGTTTAATATTTGGACATGTTTCAAGAAAATTAAGCTTGCGTAGTTTAGGACATTTGAGAATCCTGAGTTGGATTGGGAACAATCCCATAAGCAGTAAGTTCCCTCAAGTTGCTTTATCTAAATTGCATGTTGTTATACATTGATCAGGAATGTTGGGATTACATTTATGTAATATTCCTGGTGTTATATATACAGTCATTATCCACTTTTAGAGTATAGGTTTGGGTGTCTAGACAGGTAATATTATTAAATATTTAACTTCTAATTATTAATAATTAATAATAATAATACTATTATACTAATTATTAAATACTAAATTTACTTCTAATAAATAAAAATAATAAAAAAGTGGTAATAAATGAAATATATTATCCCACATATATCTACTGGATGGGTGTGTGTGTGTGTGTGTGGTATATTTATATATAATAGATATAATATGAGCAACATCACTCGAGTACCGAGAGCGATACCGACTTATCTCAGCATGGCTGCTGAATAGGCCAGAGCACGAGGCCGCATGGCCGAGTACAGAGGCAATCACAGCCGTTGATATAGAGCCGGTATCGCTCGAGTACCAGAGTGATATTGCGTTTATACAACAGAGAGAGAAGGAAGGGTTGTACCAATGTGTTTGCATTTTTTTTTTTTTTTTTTTGTTTTTTTTTTTTTTTTTTTTTTTTTTTTGTTTTTGGCCTCAGCAGTCCGGACCTATACTCTGTAGTCTTCTGAGGTTAGATTTGGTAGCTGAGCTGAACCAGAGAGTTATAGAAGTGCAGAAGACAGATTAAATGATTGCGGAGTAGAACTGTTTCAGCAGCTCTTGAGGCAGGTTGAACTTCCTCAGCTGGCGAAGGAAGTACAACCTCTGCTGGGCCTTTTTCACAATGGAGTCAATGTGAGTGTCCCACTTCAGGTCCTGAGAGATTGTGGTGCCCAGGAACCTGAATGTCTCCACTGTCATTACAGTGCTGTCCATGATGGCAAGTGGGGGGAGTGCAGGGGGGTTTCTCCTGAAGTCCACGGTCATCTCCACAGTTTTGAGCGTGTAAAGCTCCAGGTTGTTAAGACTGCACCAGACAGCAAGCTCTTTAACCTCCTGACTGTAAGCAGACTCGTCACCACTCTGAATGAGGCCGATGAGTGTGGTGTCATCTGCAAACTTCAGGAGCTTGACAGAGGGGTCTTTAGATGTGCAGTCGTTGGTGTAGAGGGAGAAGAGCAGTGGGGAGAGGACACAACCCTGAGGAGCTCCAGTGCTGATCGTACGGGTGCTGGATGAGAATTTTCCCAGCTTCACTAGCTGCTGTCTGTCTGTCAGGAAGCTGTTGATCCACTGACAGACGGAGGTGGGCACGGAGAGCAGAGTTAGTTTGGGCAGGAGGAGGTTTGGGTTGATAGTGTGAAAGCCGAGCTGAAGTCCAAAAACAGGATCCTCACATAAGTCCCTGATCTGTCTAGATGTTGCAGAACATAATGCAGTCCCATGTTGACTGTATCATCCACAGACCTGTTTGCTCTGTAGGCAAACTGCAGGGGGTCCAGTAAGTGTCCAGTGATGTCCTTCAGATAAGCCAAAACCAGTCTTTCCAATGATTTCATGACCACAGACGTTAGAGCCACAGGTCTGTAGTCATTAAGTCCAGTAATTTTGGGTTTCTTTGGGACGGGGATGATCGTGGAGCATTTGAAGCACGAGGGGACTTCGCACAGCTCCAGTGACCTGTTAAAGATCTGTGTGAAGATGGGGGCCAGATGGTCAGCACAGGATTTCAGACAGACAGGTGTAACACAGTCTGGGCCTGGTGCTTTTCTTCTCTTGTTCTTTCTGAAGACCTGACGCACGTCATCTTCACTGATCTGGAGTGCTGGAGGGGGGGAGAGGGAGGTGTGAATGGTGTTTTTTCAAACCTGCAATAAAACTCGTTCAGATCGTCTGCCAGTTGTTGATTCTCCGCAGTGCTGGGGGATGGTGTCTTGCAATTGTTGATGTCTTTCAGACCTTTCCACACTGAAGTAATCTTATATTAACTAACGTACTCTACGATTAGCTCAGTGAATGGAATTTAAAAAAAAAAAAAAAAAAACATAGACCCGGCTAGAACATGCGGAGTGATACAAAATTGTGAAAGGGTGTTCCTGTAGTGATACCAGTACAATATCTCAGATTCAGATTTCAGATTTGAGAACCAGAACGAACTGTTGTATAAATAAATAAATAAATTTATATATAGGTATATTATTGAAATAAAATTATTTCGGGTATGTAATTTTTCAAAAACACTTTAGAAACTGATTCGGGCCGAATAGCAAAAAAAAACTTGTAGCCAATCAACAATAAGGGGCGTGTCTACTCGTGATGTGGAGGAGAGAGCTTTCAGTGCATGGGACGGAAATTAGCCGAGCCGAGCGACAGAAAGATAGAGATGGCGGATAAAAAAACAAAAGAGGAAAACGTCTGCAGAATGATAAGGCAAGAAGTAGCACCCGTGTAAATATCGGATCAGCTTTAAAGCGCTGGAGAGAACTCAAGGAGGGGAAGGCCTGCGATCGGACGCTGAGGTTGCTTTGTTTCTTCTCAGTAGGTGAGTAACACCGTGTCTACAACAGCTAAAGTCTGCCTACACTGGACACGATCATGTGTGTCAGCACATCATAAATAGAACCCGGCAGCAGTTTGTTTTCTGTCGGGGATTTGTTGCGCCGCGCCGCTCACGTCTGATGTAGACACGGTGTAACATTGGTTTTGCTTTGTTTCACAGAACTAATCGTTGCCTGGGTTGGGTATGTATGTGTGGGGCGGAGCTATCAAAAATAGGGACGAGACCCTTTTGGGGTAGGGGCGTGTTTGTTGGTGATTTCAAATATCAACATTGGCTACCAGAAATCATTACTCTGCCTTTAAGAATATAAAAATAAATATATTTTAGATATAATTATATATATAATATATATATATATATATATTATATATAGATCATAGTAATAATAAATTATTTAACTTTAATATTATTAATGAAATAATTTAAATAATTTATTTTATATTGTGCAAAAATAAAAACGGTGGAAAAAAAACGTTTTTATTTTATTTTTGTGTTTTAGGTTGAGTTTCATGGCTATTTATTTTTTACAGTATTGAGGTTCAATTTAATATAATACATTGAAACTAAATTGAAAATGTTTAAATAAAGCAAGAGGTTGTGTCTCCTCTGTATCATGGTAAAATCACAGTAATTAAAAAATATATATACAACAGGGACCACAACAATATTAGTGGTAACAGTGTTCAAATATGAATTATAAAACATAATAATTTGTAATAATTCATAATTTACAACTGCCAAGTAGACCATGCATATATATATTTTTATTCAAGTTTTAACATTGCCATGATGCCAACCACCAAAATGAGAATTTCCTACTTATTTGAAATTGTACTTTTAGCCAAGTCTTATTTTGTGATGTTTAGATCCTTTATTGGTATATGTTTTTTTTTATATAAAAAAGCCTCACATTTCACTGCATTCTACAGTTTGAGTTTGGTGAACTTGTCTCATGTCAGACACGGCGTGATCTCTTACTAAATTAAAAGTTTAAAAACTTTAAAGCTGCAGCAAATTGGAGTAGACTGCATATTTTTACATTTTTGGTTTTATTATAATTTGCTATGTGATGAATTTATGTTTTTAATATTATAACTTGCGATGTTTGAAGAAATCGTGTGTGTTCAAAGTGTGAGCGTAGCTTTAGCTGGCTGGTTTTTGCATTATGTGGTAACGCTGTTCTCTTTTAGCAGATGTTCTGCAGTCATCAAACCACTCAGCTGTCTGGAGCAGTGTTAGAACAAAAAACTGTATAGACAACATTTAGTCATTAAGCAGACGCGGACAAGGATGCATTTTCAGCTGTGATTGACACTTGTGTTTGACAGCTCTGTCAATGTGTTGTTTTCTCCATGATTCTCTCTCTCTCAAAAAAAGAAGACTTTACAGTGTTCACTCATGCACATGCTCAGACACACATATACACACACTGAGAAAACAAGCTTAAGCATGGATTTTAAAGAAGACCTGTTGAAACATTGAGATGTTGGCTTTGGTTCAGAATGAATTTCATCTGTTTGTTTCTTGGGTGGGTCAGTCATGCTGCAGATGGAGGAAGTGTTATACAACTATTGCACAATCTGCTGCTTTTATTCTACTGCTTTTACTGTTATAACCATCTACACATCTACATTTGATGAAATACCTCAGCAATGTCCACTTTTTTAACTTTACGTAGACTATGGTAAATAGTCATATTTATGTTTTATAGTATATATATATCAAACGCTCACTGATGCTCCAGAAAGAAAAACCATGCATTAAGAGCTGGGGGTGAAAACTTTTTGAATTTGTAGATCAAGAAAAATTGTACTTATTTTGTCTTCTGGGAAACATGTAACTATCTTCTGTAGCCTCTGAAGGGCAGTACTAAATGGAAAAAAAAGAAGATATTTAGGCAAAATAAGAAAAATGTACAAATCTCCATTTTGTTCAAATTTTTTCACCCCCGGGCTCTTAATGCATGTTTTTTTTTCTTCTGGAGCATCAGTGAGCATTTAAAACTTCAGTAATAGTTGCATATGAGTCCCTCAGTTGTTCTCAGTGTGAAAAGATGGACCTCAAAATCATACAATCATTGTTAGAAAAGGTTCAAATATGTAGAAGATGGTGGAAATCCAAAGAATGTTCAGGACCTGGAGGATTTTTCTGAAGAACAGCAGGCAGTTTAACTGTTCAGTACAATTTACAAGGGATCATGAACAATTCAATAAACAAAAACACACAGCTGTGGATATTCAGCTAACAACACAGTGTTAAGAATTATGAAAGGAGAAAGAAAGAAAGGGGATGTAAACTTTTGAACGGGGTCATTTTTATAAATTCAGCTATTATTTTCTCTTGTGGACTATATATAAACATCTTTTATGTTAAATATCTTATTCAGGTCAGTACTAAAGAAACAATAACATGCATTTTGTATGATCCCTCTTATTTTGGTTAAATAATTAATATTTTGCAGATTCTGAAAGGGGGGTGCAAACTTTTGACCTCAACTGTATAAATTTAAGTGCTGAAATAACTAAAACTAAATAAACTAAAACTACAAACTAAAGTTGGATAAAAACTGTATAGGACATATTTAAAAACAGACCGAATAAAACCCCCCCACAAAATGCACAACAACACTTACCCCTAAACAATACCCACCCCCCCCCCCCCCCGAGAACAGAGGGGAAAAACTGCCACAAGATAAAAGGGCATAAAATATGAACAATATCCAAGTTAATTAGCATTTGACCAAAGTATCTAACTGATTCATAAATATTTATGATTCACTAAAAACAACCACTCATTCCCACCAAGATTGTTGCTTTAAATGTTATTAATGTTCAGCACTTCACTTAACAAATGAGATGCAGCCGGTTACCAAGGCAACAGCATCTCCTCCTGTATAGCGCTCGCTCTTCACACGTCTCTGCTGCTCTCTTAAAGAAACTGCTCATCCACAGTTCTGTCATTGTTTGCTCACTCGTGTGACGTTTGGAAACACAAACGCAGAATTTTAGAAGAATTTTCACACAGAGTTTTAAATATTGCAGGTTGATAGTCCGTCAAGTTCCAGAAAGGACCAAAAACACTATGAAAGTGTCAAAGTTTTCTGAAGTCTAAATTACTTCTTTTTTTTATTTTACAGTAAAATAGTAATATATTCCTTTGTTGATTTCTTTAGTTATTCTAATTCTAATTAGAACAAAATACAAATAATATTTTAAATAATAATTATTAATTTTAAATTCTTATTAATAATTTTTATAATTAATTTAATTTAATTCACAATAGTTAATACATTTCTTAATTTTTTTTTAAAATTGTTAAAATTGTATAACAATATAAATAATAAATAGCAATAATAATGGTACTAATAACAAAAATACTAATAATAATATTATTAGTTCTCAAGAACAATAGTAATATCTTTATTTTGATTTGTTATTGATTTGTTAAAGTAATTGTAATAAAAAAAAATTATAGGTTTATTATTATTATTATTATTAATTAATATGTGTTGTTGTTTTTATTTCGCTCAAATAGTAATATATTCCCTTTGTTGATTTTATTTAAGTATTATATTTAACTGCTAATAAAATAAAAATATATTTTTTAAGTTTAAACTATTATGGTATTATTATTATTTATCATATAAATAGTAATATATTTCTTTATTGATTTGGTAATTTTTGTAATTTAATGATAATAAATGACATTTTTGTTTAATAATGATAATAATAATATGTGGTTGGTGTTTTTATTTTACAATAAAATAGTAATTATTCCGTGTGATTTCTTTAATTATTATAATTTAATCATAATTAAAATAATAGTATTTTTATAACTGATATTGTGCCCCCCCCCCCCCCCCCCCCCCCCCCCCCACACCCCCCCCCACACCAGCTATTTTTTTTTTTTCCTTGTTTATTTGAAACTACAATAGTAATATTTCTTTACTTTATTAATGTTATAATTCTTGTATAGTCATGTTAAATGTGGAAAAGAAATGTATGTATTTTTGACTGAAGTGTACCTTCAATCCTAATCTGTTATTTATCTCTGATTTGCTGTTTCTACTCTCTGCCTTTGCAAAACAGGCACTCAATAAAAGAGAAAGAGAGAGAGAGAAGGAAAAGGCTGAGAGGAGTGAGTCAGATAGAGCTGTTATTATATCAGTGTGATCATCTGCGCTGATGAGGCCACAATGACACGACTCCACATTAGTCTGAAATATAGACCATGCTTTCAGAGAGTTCATGCTCTCCATTTGCATTCTGCATTAAACACTTTACCACGCGCGCAGTCTTTATGACCGACTGCATGTGTTTCATTGCTCACATCTCTCTGAGTTACAGTACAGTGGGTACGGAAAGTATTCAGACCCCCTTAAATTTTTCACTCTTTGTTATATTGCAGCCATTTGCTAAAATCATTTAAGTTCATTTTTTTTCCTCATTAATGTACACAAAGCACCCCATATGACAGAAAAAAACAGAATTGTTGACATTTTTGCAAATTTATTAAAAAAGAAAAACTGAAATATCACATGGTCCTAAGTATTCAGACCCTTTGCTGTGACACTCATATATTTAACTCAGGTGCTGTCCATTTCTTCTGATCATCCTTGAGATGGTTCTACACCTTCATTTGAGTCCAGCTGTGTTTGATTATACTGATTGGACTTGATTAGGAAAGCCACACACCTGTCTATATAAGACCTTACAGCTCACAGTGCATGTCAGAGCAAAGAGAATCATGAGGTCAAAAGGACTGCCTGAAGAGCTCAGAGACAGCATTGTGGCAAGGCACAGATCTGGCCATGGTTACAAAAAATTTCTGCTGCACTTAAGGCTCCTAAGAGCACAGTGGCCTCCATAAAAACGTTTGGGACGACCAGAACCCTTCCTAGAGCTGGCCGTCCGGCCAACTGAGCTATCGGGGGAGAAGAGCCTTGGGGAGAGAGGTAAAGAAGAACCCAAAGATCACTGGCTGAGCTCCAGAGATGCAATCGGGAGAAGGGAGAAAGTTGTAGAAAGTCAACCAACACTGCAGCCCTCCACCAGTCAGGGCTATATGGCAGAGTGGCCCGACGGAAGCCCCTCCTCAGTGCAAGACACATGAAAGCCCGCATGGAGTTGTGAGATGGTGAGAAATAAGCCCGTACGAAGAAATCATAAGATTCTGTGGTCTGATGAGACCAAGATAAAACTTTTTGGCCTTCATTCTAAGCGGTATGTGTGGAGAAAACCAGGCACTGCTAATCACATGTCCAATACAGTCCCAACACTGAAGCATGGTGGTGGCAGCATCATGCTGTGGGGGTGTTTTTCAGCTGCAGGGACAGGACGACTGGTTGCAATCGAGGGAAAGATGAATGCGGCCAAAGTACAGGGATATCCTGGACGAAACCTTCTCCAGAGTGCTCAGGACCTCAGGACTGGGCAGAAGGTTTACCTTTCAACAAGGACAATGGACCTAAGCACACAGCTAAAATAACGAAAAAGTGGCTTCACAACAACTCTGTGACTGTTCTTGAATGGCCCAGCCAGAGCCCTGAATTAAACCCAATTGAGCATCTCTGGAGAGACCTAAAAATGGCTGTCCACCAACGTTTACCATCCAACCTGACAGAACTGGAGAGGATCTGCAAGGAGGAATGGCAGAGGATCCCCAAATCCAGGTGTGAAAAACTTGTTGCATCTTACCCAAAAAGACTCATGGCTGTATTGATCAAAAGAGGGTTCTATAAATACTAGAAGGGTCTGAATATTTAGTACCATGTGATATTTCAGTTTTGCTTTTTTAATAAATCTGCAAAAATGTCAACAATTCTGTGTTTTTCTGTCAATATGGGGTGCTGTGTGTACATTAATGAGGAAAAAAAATTAACTTAAATGATTTTAGCAAATGGCTGCAATATAACAAAGAGTGAAAAATTTAAGGGGGTCTGAATACTTTCCGTACCCACTGTATGTCACGTATGTTGTAACTCTTCCTGGTTTAGAGGCTGTAATCCATGCTGGAACAGGGAAGTTCATCAAACTTGGCTGAAAGTCGAAAAAACGTAAAGTCTGAAGGTTATTCAGGCCTTATAAGCTGTGAGTACTGGGACTGATTGCAGAGAGAGTCGTCGTTTGCTGATGCTAAGTGGTTGCATGGTGGTCACTAAAGGGTTGTGGGTGGTTGCTAGGGTGTTTCTAGGAGGTTAAGATTTTCTGAGTGGTTGTTAGGGTGTTACTAGGTGATAGACAGATTTCGAAACAAATTCGAAAAGAATCCCTTAAAGGAGACCTATTATGCACCTTTTTACAAGGTGTAATATAAGTCTCAGGTGTCCCCAGAATGTGTCTGTGAAGTTTCAGCTCAAAATACCCCATGGATCATTTATTATATCATTTTGAAAATGCCTATTTTGAGTGGAAGCAGAAACACTGCTGTTTTTGTGCATGTCTCTTTAAATGCAAATGAGCTGCTGTTCCCCGCCCCCTTTTCCAGAACAGGGCTGTGCCTTTACAGCTCGTTCCTCAGATACTCTGCTAAATAACATCTGTTTGGTTTTGATTATCATGTCTATAGTTTTAAATAGGGCTGGGTATCGATTTCGATACTTTTTAGGCACCGACCGAATTGCCTCGATACTATCGAGTATCGAAAACGTCTCGTCGTTCGGTACCAAATTTCGATACCTAAGGGGTTAATCTCATCAACATCAGTGAGGCGCAGATCGATCAGTGTTTGACATCCGCGAGAGCGATGCGGAAACGTACGGAGCAGTCTGCTCGTGATATCTTACTGTAGCCTAATACACCGATAGGTCTGCAAAGTCGGTCCGCGACTGTGACACTCAGAGATGTGACTCACACGTGAGTATTTAGTGTGAATGCGTCCCAGCCCCCGTAGCTGTAAGGCACACTGGTGCGTTTTTGTTTTAAAATTAAAACGATCCTCATCATACTGGCATTTACACTGCGTTTCAAGCCAGCTTTCCACCATCTCCAAGCGACAGACCGTTCATTCAGTCATTCATTTCCAATGGAGAGTAGCGCGGGAGCTGTGTAGAGTTTCAATCATATGAAGATATCCGTTCATACTACAAGACCGAAAGTGAGTGTAGTAAAGCATCATGTACTAGACCAGGGTTTAAATGGGCCGGGCCAGTCGTGGGCGAGCCCCGCACTATATAGACTCCAGGGCTTGACATTAAAACCTTTCATTAAACGACAGGACACGTAAAATTATTAAAATATCAGTAACCAAAAAATAACTATGTAAACACCAAAACGCATTATTCTGATTTTATTACATTTAGAGTAAGTGGCGAATAGTGGAAATAGCTACTGTATATAATGCATCTATTAACAGTATAAGGTTGCGCTGCTGAGGCATCTGATGAATCTGCCGTTTGAACGAAACGTTTGAACGAACGACTCAATAACTCACTCATTAAACGCTCACTACTGGCACCTACTGGCGTTTAATTTAGTTGAAAAGTATCATTTCCACCATAATTTCTTGTTTGTATATGAAAAAATATTTAAAATAATCTCATAATATTATTTAATGCAGTTGTATGTTTCAGTGTCAATTGAATTTATAGATCAAATGTAAAAACCTGAAATGAACGTATTAATGAGATTAGTGGGAATAGAATTTGCACAAAAAACAAAGCACACACATATATATTTATATATATAACATACATAGCTCGATACCCTGAGACCCTCCCCCCCCCCCCCCCCCCCCACAACACACATAACAATCACAATTTAACCCCGTGCATAAGACATAAATAAGAGTTATATTCCGCTTTTACTCAAAACTCACTTTAAACCACCATAAAGTTTTTGTAATAACTTCCGATTGCCGTGTGTGTTTTGGCCATGTATTGTTGCTGAAATTAAATATGTTATTACCTGTCTTCTGACTCTGAGTCAGAGCAGTGATCATGGAAGAGAGAGCACAGGCTTTAGACTAGTGTTGTTGTTTTTGTAAGGTTATAATGTTCTTTGTTAATCAGTAAATAATCAGTTAGAAATTAGTGATACTTATTTAGAATATGTTTTACTGTGTTATTTTTGTATTGTCTGAGCTATGTGATTCTGTCACATGCACTAGTGTAAATGTAGCCTAACAGATGTGTAAACTGAAGATTATTTGAGCTTTATTAATACTATTTGCACTGATTTATTGTGTTGTTTACATTTTGTTCCTTTGTGCAGTGGCTTCGAGTCTGTATAAACTTCAACAAGCTGAAAAATAAAACCAAAGTTTTTTTTTAAATAATGTAATCTTGTTCAAATTGATTTCATGAAATGGTCTCGGAAAAAGTATCGTTCAGGAACCGGTATCGAAGTCAAAGTATCGGTATCGATATCGAACATTTTTGAACGATGTGTTACCATGTTCTTTTAGTCCCTAGTTTTAAACCATATAGTTATACAGTTTTCTGAGTGCACACATCCGAAGCACATGCACAGAATCATCTGTCACAGGGCATGTGAGTACTAAACTAAGTGCATGTCTTATTGCGCTTAAACTGGCAATTACACACAAGTTTATGTTAAAAACACACACAAGTTACAAAAACAGTCGGTTATGTCTGTGAATGGCGGCGCCGTGGGTGGAAATGTGCAGATTAAGGGGCAGTAATATTATAATAAGATCCCCTTTCTTCGTCACGGGGGAGTGAACTCTGAGCGGCTTGTTTTTTCACAAGCTTGCAGAGAAAGGCTTACCAAAAAATTACTGGGTTAATCTTTTTCACATTTCCTGGGTTGGTTGATGCACCGGGGACTGATTATAGCACTTACACATGGAAAAATCCAGATTTTCATGATATGTCACATTTAATGGAGAAATGTAGCATCACATTGCTTGCTCACCACTGGATCCTCTGCAGTGAATGGGTCCCGTCAGAATGAGAGTCCAAACAGCTGATAAAAACATCACAATAATCCTCAAGTGATTTTTTTTCAAGCTTCTTACTGAAGTTTGGATCAGTAAGACTTGTAATGTTTTTAAAGAAGTCTCTTCTGCTCTCAAGGCCGCATTTATTTGATTCAAAAATACAGAAGAAAAAAAAACAGTAATCTTGCAAAGTGTTATTAAAATATAAAACATTAAAACAAATTTTTTCTGTGATGCAAAGCTGAATTTCCATCAGCCATTACTCCAGTCTAAACTGTGATACTTTTTTCAGGATTCTTTGATGAATAAAAAGTTAAAAAGAACAACATTTATTCAAAATATAAATATTTTCTAACAATATACATCTTTGCTGTCACTTCTTAACAATTTAACACTCAATTTGCTGAATAAAAGTTTTAATTTCTTCAGCATTTTAAATAAATGCTTCTTTTAACTTTTTTATCATCAAGAATCCTGAAAAAAAGCATCCAGGTACCAAAAAAAATATAAGCAGCACACCAGTTTTCCAGCCATGCTACTCCATCATTATAGTAATATAGTCATGTGGCACTGAAGACTGGAGTTATGATGCTGGAAATTCAGCTTTGATCCCAGAAATACATTCGATTTTAATGTATATTAAAATAGAAAAAACATTTATTTTAAATGGTAATAATATTTCACAATATTAAATTTTTTCTGTATTTATGATCAAATAAATGCAGACTTACTGAGCAGAAGAAAACCAATTAAAACATTAAAAATCGTTCTGATACCACCTTTTTGACGCGTCGTGTGGTGTTGTTGTGTGTGTGTGCCTGTGTGTGGGTCGGTGTGTGTGTGGTGTGTATATATCTATATATATATTATATACACACAAAAATGCTTGTTGTTATGGTTCAGTCAGGTTTGTTTGTCCAAACTTTAGATTTTCTGAGTAATTCAGATTTGTACTTGCCCTGCCAGTATTTTCACTAGCCTCATTACATTTATCACTAACCTTAAAACCAAATCAATTTAACTTTTAGAAATACAGTCTGTTTGTATATGTGTTGGAAAAGTATCTATATTATCCTTATTGTTTAGCCCTGTATGTTGTCACTGATGATTTTTGCTTTAACTTCCTCTCATGGTGTGGATGTTTTTTTCATACATTTATGTTTAAAGTGAAGTTTGCCTTCTTTCATTAGAGTGTGGTCTAATGTTTTGTCAGCAGGTCACTACATGATTATTATAAGTGGACTCGGTATCTGTTCATCAAGCTGTTTGAGGCTGGACTGGCCTATCAGAAAGAGGTGAGAGCATCATCATATTTATCAGTCTGTGTTTCTACCATTGAAAGATAAATTAGCTTCAATACATCATGTGACACTGAAGACTGGAGTAAGGATGCTCAAAATTCAAACAACGGACACTAGCCAAGATAAAAGATCCTGCAGCATTTGTTTGCAGATTCCACCTGCTTTAATATTTATATCTAATTCAATGAAATTTAGACATTTTAAGTGTGAATAGGCAAATGAACGCATGTACATGAACGCCGCTGCAATGTGCTAATTATCAGTGGAGGCGTCGGTTAAAGATTCATGTTGGTACTGGTCTTAATTAAAGGGGTGGTTCACTGGTTTTTTTCTAGGCTTGATTGTGTTTATGGGGTGCAGTCTAAAATGTGTTAATGCTTTGTTTTTTTTTAAAAACGCTGATCATTTCCTTCTTTTATGAAGCCCCTTCCTCAGAAATAGGCGATGGGCTCTGATTGGTTAGCTAGCCCAGTGTGTTGTGATTGGCTAAACCGCCTCTAGTGCGCCTCTAAACATCCCGCCCCTCACCTCAGCGGCATGTGCTCCGGTTGTATTGTAAACAAGGCTTTGTTAATATCGCTTATCAGTTTGAGCCACGATTGAGAAGCAGAGGATATTATTGAAGAGGATCGTGCAGAACCTGTGCTAGCACGACTTTTAATGGTAGTCCTTTGTTTTTTGTTTGTTGTTGTCTCATAAATTTAGATACGCTATTATTTGTAAAACGACTGGCTTCTGTTAGCTTTTAATATGCGGTTTTATCCTGATTAAAGCTTTAATACAGTACGGCAACTGCACACGCGTCCATGTTTAAAGCTTCTCATAGCTATGTGAAAATAAATGTATGATTGTAACAGTTCATTGTTGGAGCTGAGCTGAGAGAGAGAGATGCAGAGCAGGGGAACGTGAGGAACAGTATTAAGATCCGCTGCTTTAGAACATTGATTTTGAAACTTGTGAATCCATTAGAATCGTTAGAAGACAGAATCGTGATTCACATATGAATAGATTTTTACGTGCACCTCTAGTTTTCTCTTCCTCTTCTCTAAAGCAGCGCAGCGTGGCCTTGCCCCCTTTGCTGCCTTTTCCGGGGGTTTATATGGGTTTGTGATGTCACAAACCCGGGAAGTAACTCGTTGTAGTCCCTACCAGCCGTTTTTGTAGGCATTAAACTGCCAGAATTTTCAAAGATGCTATCTCCGTTTGCATTGAACTTTCAGCTTCGTAACTTTGCAGATATTGTTTATGCTCAAACAGCAACATTACACACTGACTAACGTTAAAAATGTGAAATCGCAATCAACCACCCCTTTAAGGTTAAAATGTGAATGTTGACTGTGGAATTTCGTGTTGTGTTCTGCTAATGAAGAATAGCAATAAAGCTTGTCAGAAACCCATTTAGATATTTAATTAAACAGACCTCTGCTGTGAAACTTTTCCATCATTTTTTGTGGCTGCGTTAAATAATTCAATTGAATTCAATTTTATTTGTATAGCGCTTTTCACATGCAAACACCACTCATCATTTCCTCAGAAAAAAAAAATCCTCATTGTAAAAAATGTTTTACAATGAAAACCTGGTGGCAAGTTACCATACCTCATACGGTGAGCATTTGTAATTTTTTTTAAACATTGAATTATGTTATATTCTGTTGATTTTAATAATAAACGTTGCAATTAACATTACCTAAGACTAATAAAAGTGAAGTTTTTGAATAAAATCGGATTGATGGCTATGCTGAAGTATTTCTGCAACATGTAAGAAATGCTTGCAATGTGCTAAAACATGCTAAAATATTAGAAACATGCTTACAATGTGCTAAAACATGCTGTAACATCACGAATCAGAATAAGAATGAGCTTTATTTGCCAAGCAATATGCAATATCCAAAGCAATATGTTAGAATGATAAAAACATGCTAGCAATGAGTTAAAACATGCTAAATCATGCTTGCCACATGTTAACACAACAATTAAGAAATGCTAACTGTTAGAAACATGCTAACAGTGCTTAGAAAGAAGTGGTTTCTTAGTGATCTGATGAGGTTTCATTGGATCTGAAAAGGTTTGTTGGGGGCTGAACTGGTTTGAAAGGATTATTTGGGGGTCTTCTAATGGGGTCAAAAGGGGTCTGACTGAGATTTATTGTTTATTTGTTTGTTTGTATCTGACTTTCCTCACGCTAACCCATTTAACTTCAAGCTTTTAGAACTATATACTTTCAGGCCAGGCTTTGTCAAGCCATCAAGCAATGTGTCTTTAGTTTAGCTACATGCTAACAGCAAACGTTATAGAGGCCAGTAGCCACTATAATTGTATTTGTGTCTAGTTGCTTCCTATTTCGAGTTCCAGATCAGTTCAGTTTTGTGCAGTATGGTGCTTTACATCAGAGCTGCTCACTGAAACAGTGTGCAAGTGTATGTTGATTCACTCTCTGTCGCTGTCGAATGTGTTGAAATGACACGGCATGTTCCTGCGATTCACAGAGACTCTCGTTTTCGCAGTAGTGGAAGTGTGTGTATGTGTGCGTTTATTTGTGCATATCTGAATAACTGTCTTGTCCATTAAAAGTCATGTCCAAAAAGTGCACACATCTTTATCGTTATTTCAAAAGCTGTTTTAAATATATAGCTAAAAGTAACACAAATTATAAATCTATACATATAATTTATATTTTGGTAGAGTTGCACCACATGACATTTGACAACCTGAGCTAGCTTTGCTCTGTCAAATGCTCTTTTAAGAGACTTATTGGCTTTGATATGGAGTCAGGAGGGTTGACATCAATTCCTGTTAGTCTGTATGTTGGTTGCACCATATGACTTAGATCTAGTTGTCAAAAGGTTTTCAAATATTAATAATAAAATAATAATTAAAAAAACAGCCAAAGTTTTTTTTTCCTTCAAAAATGTCATTCCTTTATTGAGTTTTGTTCTGTGTGATGGTGAGGGGGCATGTTAGTTGTTCACTAACATTTTCAACAGTACATTGTTCATGTATTTATGAATAAATTACTAGATCTGTACAAAAAATACAGTAAGCATTGTGGGAACTAATGAACAATTTAAAATAACTTTTCTAGGAGAGTAATTTTTCTGTGATGCAACCTGAATTTTCAGCCCATTACTCCAGTCTTCAGTGTCACATGATCTCAGAAATCATTCTAATATGCTGATTTGCTGCTCAGAAACAATTAGCAATGTTATCAGGGTTAAATCAGTCGTGTGGCTCCCACTATGTAAATTCCCAGAACAAGCAGTTGAAAAAATAAAAAATTATATATATATATACAGTAAAGTTCTATATACCACGGTAATATATATATTTGTTTTATATATTTTATTTTTTACGGTCACATTATTCAATGCCTCCTTGTTGAACAAATGAATTAATTTATTTACAAAACAAAATCTTAGTAACTTCAGCAGTGTACATGGAAGGAGGGCGCTTCATAGAGACTTGCTATATAATGTAGGTTAATAAACAACCACCCAGAACACCTTCACGATACCCCGTCATGCAAAATTTATGCAAATAGTTTTGTCTCCTAACAGATCACCAAACACTTGCTACCTTGCATCACTTTTTCCACTGTTTCATAGATTTGTGCGTTGCCATAGAGACTCTCTATATGCTTTCAGAAATGTTCTCTATAGCCTTGTTGAACCACGTTTTTTTCTTTTTGAAAACATGGACAGGTTTGAATAGAGAAATGTAGCCTTTGGTTTGGCTCTTCTGCCGTTCTTGGCTCTTTGAGCGTTTTGTTTGCCTCTTACACCTCGCAGTGTGTCCAAGTCAGATCTAAGCATGTTTGCAGACTGAATGCTGGCAGGCCTGTTTGGCTGATAAAATCCTCTCCTGCATTACAGGCTGTGAGAAACCAAAGCACAATTACATTAGTGAATAGTTCTTAATGTGAATAGTGGTTTTAAAGGGGTCACATGATGTTGCTAAAAATAACATTATTTGGTGTAATGAAATGTGTTTATGCGGTTTAAAGTTCAAAAAACACATTCTTTTCCACATACTGTACATTATTGTTTCTCCTCTATGCCCCGCCTTTCTGAAACCGTCGATTTTTACAAAGCTCATCGTTAAAAAAGCGAGGTGTGCTGTGATTGGCCAGCTATCTAATGCGTTGTGATTGGCCGAATACCTCAAGCGTGTGACGGAAATGTTACGCCCCTCACATACTGTGATGACCTGTCCCGCCGGAGCGACGAGACAAAAACATTAAAACCCATTATAAACGAAACACACGGCGGGCTAGAGTGAGGAACGGCCGGAGGGTTTGAGTGAGCAGAGGCGGGCGGGCTTGAGAAAGGCGTGGCCAGCGGATTCGACGAGGGAGGCTTGCAGCAACCACATGTGACGACCCCGGGCTTGACTCCGCTTGGTCTACGGTGAAAGACGATCCGGTGATCCACAGTGCAAAGTTGTTGTATTTCCTCAGCGACCAGCACGGATCAGCTCCAGGCATGACGAAGCAGATATCGTCCTCTTTTGGAAGACCAAACAAAGTAGTTTCGCTTTCACAACGAAACACAATGCCTTCACGACATGGTGGCAACAACAATACTACAGCGAGAATTAAAGTTACGCCTTCTTTTTTTTGCTTGAACATTTGGGCGGCGTTATGCAAATCTTTCCACATAGTGATGTAGACATGTGGGGGCGTGTTAGAACGAGCCGTTTTAGGAGGGCGTGGTTAACTCTTAACTTTTATAAAGAATATCTCTTTGGATATAAGACTTTAGTCTTTGCAACTTTACAAAACTTCTTCATGCACAAAGAGCTTGTAACACTCCAAAAAGAAAAAAATTGAAATAGCATCATATGACCCCTTTAATTTCGGTTTGAACTTGGCTATGTTTTTCTAGAAATATTAGAATGAGTATTTTTCAGGTTGTATATCTACTAGCAAACTTTTGGTAGGGTTGCCACAACCAGGGTCGGAAATGAATGGGGGCCTGGGGCAAAAAATGCCACCAAAATGTCCCCCAAATTCAAGATAAGAGGGCAAAAAATAGGCACAATTAATCTGAATCTATTATGGAAGTCACAATTAAAGTGAAATGTGAAAATTATTGAAAAGTGTCAACTGCGGCATTAGATTTAGATGGGCATCAGTGATTATAATGGGATTTTTTGTGAGAGTGCAGGACTCGTGCTAGACTGAAGTCATGGAACATTCTTTGCACTCGGTCTATGTATTATTTATTCTCAGTTTGAATAACCGTTTGTTTTTAATGCTAATAAAATAACCAGTGTGAAATCTTGATTTTCTAATGCATAAAAAGCTTAATACTAATTCTTAAACGGTTTGATAAAGTCATTATTGTATTATATTAGAAAAGTGTTGAATAGACATTACAATAAAAGTAACTTGAGAATAATATTTTTATTCAACAGAATTTATTGCACATGAACTTTTAAGGCTTCAGTGTGGCCATAACATTGTTTTCAGGAGCTGCATCTGTGGCATTTAGGTATATTTACATAGATTGTTCAGAGGAGGCATGAATGCATTTACACTGCAATACAATTAGAATTACATAAGTAATGCTGGGAGATTAATGCAGTGGTTCTCAAAAATGCCTCCTTTAAACCTTTAAAAATGAAAATTCTGTCATTAATTACTCACCCTCGTGTCGTTCCAAACCTGTAAGACCTTCGTTCATCTTCGGAACACAACTTGAGATATTTTGGATGAATTCCGAGAGCTCTCTGACCCTTCCATAGACAGCAAGGGTCCTACCACGATCAAGGCTCACAAACAAAGCAAGGACATGATCGAAGGACATGATTTAACGAAGGACGTTAAAATAATCCATGTGACATCAACCGTAATTTTACAAAGCTATTAGAATACTTTGTAGGGTGGAGATCTGGGTGGAGCAGTAAACGCAATAATTTGAACACATAATTTTTTCATAATCAATCACACCAAATTAACACGCTAAATTGACAGCCCTAAAATAAACAGAAATGCCATGCCAGATGCAGGTTCTGTTCCACCAAGATGGCTTTTGTTGATAAAATTTGGTTGGTAACAGTCTATAGTATTACTATTCTGATTTATTGAAGTAGTTTGTTTAATTTAAGTGTTTGACATAAAATATACCATACATGCATTTAATAAGGTCAATTCTGTTAAAGAAATGCTCCCAGAAATCACTTCTAAGGGGCAAATATTACCCCTTTAATAGGAAAGTACATTTTTGGCCCTGGTCACTCCTATAGAGTGTTTTTGATGAAGTCTTGTCCTCTTCTGTTGAAGGTCTGAAAGCAATTAATAAGGATGGAAGAGGACTGACACGCTACTAAACACATGAGGTTCACCAGAGCAATGTTTTAAAACCGACAAAGTGTTTACACACTCCAAGAAGTCAATCTACTGGCTTACGTATACGTATAGTAAAGTGTTTCAGCTGAAAGAATGACACTCATGACCTTTACGCATTTCAAAAATTGCTCGCATTGTCCTGTTCAGAACTCATTTTGTAGTGCGCTCTGCTCAAATGAGTTGAAGATTAGAATACCGTGATTGGAACGCTCTCAAATGAGACGGCCGCATCTCTACACCCTTCCGCCTCTTCGTGCAAGTGTGAAATTTCCATCCTGCGAGTGCGTCCGAGTCGCTAATGAGTGCAGTGTCGAGGAAACGGACAACATTTGGGGCCCTACAATTATTTTCCATTTGTTTAGCGCTCCGGGAGCGAAGCCTCTTGTGAGTGAGACTGCTAATGGCTAGAGACAAGAGAGGAGCGAGATGTCAAAACCCAACTGTTAGCTTTTCACATCCCATCCTTTCAGTGCTCGGCAGCCCAGCTGAGCCTTTTGGCTTGAACCTTCGTTATTATGCATAGCTTCCTCTTTTCCATCGTCTGCCTCATTTTTTCTTCCTCCACCCCAAGAGTTTCTTTTTTTTAGCCCGACTCCGAGTTTGTGTATGTGTTGAGACTTTGGGCAGTTCATAAGGTTTTCTTTAAGCCTCGTTCTTCACTCGTAATGTGAAGGCAGTTGCTCGTTTTATGCCAGTAAAATGACCGTCTTCTGCTAAAACAGTTGCTTGACATTAGCATGGAGAGATCAAGAAATTCTATAACACTTGAAGTTGTCCATTAGCATTCCCATTAATCTCAATGGTGGTTGCTCAGGACTCCACATAAGTATGCAAACTACACACAGCTTTGCTCAGTTTTTTCCCTGCTAAATGATGTAGTTGCAGCATCTACCAGCAGGGAATAAGCTATTCACGCTAAACCATGACCGCTTGGGAGAGATTATTGCAAATAGTGACCACAGACGGGGCGCTGCTGAAGACTTCTGGATTGTAAAGAAAGTCGATGAGTCATTGAATTATTCACTCAACCAATTTATTAAAAACATTCAATCATTCGTTAAGTAACGCCACTACTGAGACTTTGTTTGGAAGTATTTTAGTCGGCAAACCAGAAATAAGTAATATATTTACGTGTACAAAAGTTTGAGGGGCTACAAAAGATTTCTGTTTCAAATGTGGTTCTTATGGACATCAAAGAGTCGTGAAAAAAGATGTAGGGTTCCAAATTGGTAATAATCTGAAAAGTTTCTTGAGCAGCAAATCAGCATGTTAGAATGATTTCTGAAGGATCATGTCACACGAAAGATGTGACATGATAATGATGCTGAAAATTCAGCTTTGCATCACAGGAATAAATTACATTTTAAAATAGGAAGGGCTGTTTTTAAATGTGTAACAATATTTCGCCAATTGTTGTTGTTAATGTATCCGATAAATGCAGCCTTGGTGAACATAAGAGACTTCTTTCAAAAACATTCAAATCGTACCAACCCCAAGTTTTTTTTTTTGTATTATAATATCGCTCTAGATCACAATTAAATAAAGTATTCACTATACTGTTAGTATATGTATTTATATTTTATTAAGATATGAGGGTTCAGATCGCGGTGGACAGAGGTTGTTCTGAATTGCAGTCTTTTTTGGATGCTTAGATAAATTAAATATGTTCAGATGTAATGTATGATGCGATGGTATGTATGTATATTACTCATAAGACATTATTTTGTATTGCAGCCTCTTCTTGATGCTTTGGCAGATCTCCCCGAATGGTATGGAGTCAAAAGCATGCAGGCCAACTGGATTGTGCTTTTTCAACCACATATTGAAGGTACTGAATGCTTCATCTATGAAATACACTTACAGCTCTTGTGCATCCAGACAGGATTTGGTTTTTATCAGCTTCGCAGCTCTTTCAGAGCTGTATTTACTGCTAACCGCTCACACAGCGCTTTCTATGAAATGATGAATTTCCATGCTGGCATATGAGCGTGTGCAATTCATCAGGTTTGATTCAGAGTTTGGCTGCAGGCCGTGTGCTGTGTGTCCAGCTTTGTTTCTTCGAGTCTGTTGTGGGAGGATATTTGTGCTTATTAAAATCATAATTTGATTTCCAGCACAGAGAGTGTCCATTTGCCAGAATCGGTGTATCTGTTGCATTTCTGTTTGTCAGGTGGATGGTCGTGACTCAGGAGAGGTGTTGTCTGCTACACTTGTTCTCCAGAGGCTGTGTTCGGAGCGGCTTATGTCTCAGTCCTGCCCTCCCACCGGCTGTTGCATGCTCCAGTGCCCTCAAAACAGCTCTGTTCAGAGCCCTGAGACCCGGCAGAGGTGAGAATCACACACACACACACACACACACTCACTTCTGAAGGCACAGATTTAGTGTTGAGAAGGACTCTCCGGAACATATTATGAAAACTGAAGGGCTCAACAGGGTGAATAGGTAAAAACATATTCCATCAGCACTTTTAAAGTTTTGCGGCAAAATAATGTTTTACTGTAACCGAAATTACAGTTTTCCAAAACCAAAAAAAAGCAAATAGTTTATTTAATAATTAATTAATTAAATGTATTTAATCATCAAGAGTTGTATAAACATTTAAAGTTCACATAAGGCAGTTTTTTGATGTCACATTTTTAATTATAGAATTATGTTTCTACTCAATTTGTTGTTGAAATATAGGCATTTAAATGGTGGCTGTAACAAAAATTTGTTTTCATGACAGATTTATTCAAACATAAATTAAACACTGAAGAACAGTAAAATGTATAATGAATATATAAAATAGGCATACACTACCGGTCAAAAGATTGGGATCATTAAGATTTTTGAAAAAAATATCTCATGCTTGCAGGAATAAATTACATTTTAAAATATATTCAAAAACAGAAAACTGTTTCAGCCAAAAAAAAATTTGACTGCTGAAATTTTGTTGCATCACTAGCTTATATTTTATAAAGTTACTTACATGAAGATGACAGTAAAGAATGAATGCATGTCATGAAGATGCATTTATATATTGTTTTTGTGGTGTGTAGGTGTGTTTTAACTCTCCAGGCTGTGGTGGTTAGTTGTTGATTTTGTGGTCTCGCACCAAATCCTGAAATAACTGAATCCCAAAGGCTTTGGAAGAGGACAGATTTCGGTTAATGAGATCTCAGATTCAGCCTTAGTTACCAGCGCTGGTTGATTGACCTTTGACTCCTGCTTGCGCAGACAGCCTGACTGAGGTCACAGCCCTCAATGTGTTCACCGGCCGCGAGGTTCTAGTGGTGATCTTCGACAAGAATGGGTTCAACGGACATCTGGACACTGTGATAGGTGAGAAGATGCTTCTCTCTGTGTGTGTGTGTGTGTGTGTGTGTGTGTGTGAAGGGAGGATCTCTGTCTGTAAATCTTTAGTTTGTTAATGCAGTACATTCAGAATGCATTGGGATTTTATCCAGCAGAGACACCAGTGTCATTACATTTTGTATGTGAGTGAATTTCTTAAGGAGAATCTACAGAATGCATCAGGGAACGCTCTAGTTATTTTCCAGTGTTTTTACGCATATACTATAGACATCTCATTATACAATTTCCCAGCATGCTGTACTCCAGTATCAAGGATTTCTGTAAGAGCTCTTCAGCCTCATGTACAGTTGCCCCAAAATGTATTTAGACTCTTATAGCATGCTTAAAAATATATGAAAGTCGATGACATGATGCTCATTAAAATGTTTCATTCATATAATGAATACACTCAAGAAAATGTTTTTAAATTCTGATTTAGAGAAAATATCAAGAAGCTTTATCCAACCTGAAATTGTAGTGGAATCAAAATCCCAAAATTCTTATATTTAATATACTGTTGGAATAAAAAGTCATTTTTGTTTTAGACGCAAACACTGTGTGCAGTGTTTAAGGATATGTTTTTCTTAATGGTTACACTGATTGACATCATATAAAGTCTTGTATTTTGTATAAACTGTACATTTCAGTATAAAGTTGTGCAACCAACATGAATGCAAATATTATGTTTCTGCTAACTTGACATTCATTTTGACCCACAAATGCTGTTGCATTAGATTAGAGATTAGATTTAAAATGTATCAAACCAAATGAAACGTACAAACTTGTATTTACACTTGGCTATGTTTTCTCAGACACACATTTATGTGGCCAATAGTGTATGAAACTTTTAACAAATCAGATTGCTATTTGATGAGTAAAAATGTATGAAGTGACCCTTAAACAGGGCCTTAGGTGAAGGACCCAGTCCTGAATTTAACACCGGTGTCCTGCAGAGGAACTCTAAACAACCACAAAAAGTCACACTTCTTGCATTTATCATTAGATATATAAACTAGTTTTCTTTAAAACTATTTTTTAATTCTGTATTCTTAATAACAGGCATCCCAGAGAGCAGTGAGGAGGACGCAGAGTTGGCTCGGTCTCTGGGTTTGAGCTGGAACTGTTCTGAAGACGGAACGCAGACTCTAATAAACTCAGATGAGGTAAACTCACCATCACGATTAAACATGAGAGCAGAGGTTAACCAGCTTACCGGTTACACATCGGAATCATCTCATCCGCTGTAGTTCACAGGTCAAAGCCGGGTAAAAAGCTTTTAACTCCGTTACCCAGACAGCCCGGGAGAGGAACGCTGGTGGATACCTCACTAGTACCAAGTTACCTGATTGGCTGATCTCGAGGCAGAGGTACGGGGGCACACCCATTCCCATAGTGCACTGCGGCGGCTGCGGGCCAGTGCCAGTTCCAGTGGAGGAGCTGCCAGTCATGCTACCTAAAGTACCGTCCCTCACAGGGAAACGGGCATCGCCCTTAAAGAAGGCACGGGATTGGCTGAGCTGCCAGTGTCCAAGGTGAGTGCAAGAGTTTGAGTAAAAAAAAAAAATCTTTCTCCGATAATCGTCATTTAAAAGTAGATGCAAGTTGAGCTTTTACTAAATATTTTTGTAAGCAGTATTTAGACTTGTAATTGACCCTTTGCAAAGACCTGCCCCCTTAGTTACCGTTGCTATGTCCACATGCCACCATCATGTTCTTATTTACGGCTTAATGCTAGTGGCCTATGACTTTGTGTGCCTTGGCTACCATGCCGACCGGTTTAACACTAGTGGCCTATGACTATGTGAGCCTTGGCTACCACGCCGACCGGCTTAACGCTAGTGGCCTATGACTATGTGAGCCTTGGCTACCACGCCGACCGGTTTAACACTAGTGGCCTATGACTATGTGAGCCTTGGCTACCATGCCGACCGGCTTAAAACTAGTGGCCTATGACTATAGTGGCCTATACCATGCCAACCGTCTTAACACTAGTGGCCTATGGCTATGTGAGCCTTGGCTACCACGCCAACAGGCTTAACAATAGTGGGCTATGACTATGTGAGCCTGGGCTACCACGCTGACTGGCTTAACTCTAATTAAATGCGCACTATGTGTAATGTTTAATTAACAAAATGGAAATATGTTGCAATCCGATAGATAAGACCCCAGCACCCACCTGAGCAAATATCATAATTTAGTCATTTGATAACTGCTGTTACTTTCTCCACTTCATCAGTCCCAGCGGCAGCGTAACAGCTTGTTAAATCATGTTCGTGCAATGATGAGACGGACAAAGTTAGCCGAATGCATGCCATTTTACTCTCTCGACAATAAAAGTTGTCAAAGTTACAGTGCACAAAAACCCCTAGGTGGACTGACCTGAATGAACTGAAAAATCTTACACAGCACAGCGAGGGCACACGTCGCACGAGCACATCTCTCCGAACTACACTACCCATAATGCATTTCACTCGGAACTAACTGTTACAGCCGTAGATAGTGATCTTCAGCATCTCCCGCAACACTGTCATTGATATGACTGCAATAAGCGCGTGCTTCTGACGCTGCATGCAGCTGAAACCAACCAGCTTAGAAATAACGAACGTACGGGCGAACCCCAGTTGAAATGCATACACAAGAATGCTTATTTCATTTAACCTGTTTCATGTCCATTACTATCGGCGTGTCCTCAGAGCGATTACATATGCTCTAAACTGCGTTTTGCTCCAGCTGTATAAACACAGATGCTAAATGCTGCTGCTAATATGCTTAATATTCGCTCCTGCATACAATGCAAACTGCTAACATGACACTTAGTTAAGCTTGATTATGGTTACTCATTTTTTAATTGAATTAGGCAGACCACGCAATACACACGGCGACATGGATTAGAAGAGCATTCAGTTATCTTAGATGTTGATTTCGCTGTTCTGAAGCAAGCTGCACTGCTATGGCAAGTCCTAGTCATATATTTGAATGTTGAGCTCATTGGCTACCGATACAGGAGAGAACCAATCAGCTGTGCCATGTGATAATGATGTCATTAGGTCAGATTGAGTTAGACCTATCGGACTGCGCCATCTAGAGTTTCATGCCAGAACTCTGTATTTGCCTGCTTAAATTGAAATGTGTATATTTATCTTCATGACTAGATAGACACGGGGAGTTTGTCTTTACTATACACATTAGATGTGAGTCACTCAACCGGTACGTTAATCCTGTCAGATCGTCCAAGCTTTGAGTGAGCGTGTACGGGTCAGCCGATCTGGTTTCGTCTTTTAAAGTTAACCTTTTCAAATAATAATCGCAGTCCCGGACAGTGAGTGACCTTACATATGCAGGTAAAATCAGGTTTTCTCCAGTCTTGTTTAAAAAAAACAAGCTAACACACTTCATAGCTAGCGTTAGTGAAGCGGTCAGGGGAATCTTTCTGCCTCCACCTAAGCTCCGCCCACAGAAAAACGTCACAATGTTTACTGACAGAAAAAGGGTCTATAGCGTCTCAGTTCAAGCGGCACGTGAACTGATCATCTCTTCCTCTTTACTAGTTATAGCACCAAATAAACATGAATGAACATCAATATAAAGGAATATTCCTATATTTACCTATTATAGAATGTCATATGGGAGTTGATTTGTTTCATTTTTGCTTTGCTTTTAGTTTTTATTTCAATATTTAGCAATACATAAAAAATTTTTTAAGTTGTATCTGTTAATATGATTTAATGAACCTGAGCCAACATGAACTAACAATGAACAATTGTAATTTTGTTAACAAAGTTGTTGTGTTGCATTTTTGCTTTTGCTTTGGCTTTGCTTTGTATGTTTTGTTTTATATTTTTTGATTTGTTTTGAATTGAACAAGGACAGTACATACATAGAACACACTGAACACAGTGAATTCGAACCTGCATCCCTCATTTGAGCACCAAGGAGCTGTCTGGACTATGTGCACTGATCACTAGGCCTTTTCTCTAAGGAAATTTCTTCTCAGATTTAGAGGTATGACAGTTTGGTTTCTTTGATGCAAGTCGGAGAAAAAATTGAACTCTGAGAAAATCAAAAGTGTTTGATAAGAGTTTCGTCTGGTGGCATTGTAATATAAGTGGAATCCTTTTCTTCCATTATCTGAGTCTTTGTACTCCTACTCTGTCATGTGAAATAATGGCAGACTCCACCAGAACTCATTGTCTCAGATCTCATCAAAACAGAGCCTAGTTCAGACCCAGCCAGACTAAAGTGGCTTGTTTCTGGAAGCTCTTGTCCCCCGGAGGCTACAGGGATCATTACCACTGAGTCATGGAGGTGGTGAAGATGTGTGGACAGATAGCACCTCCTCACTGGGAAGGGTATTAATAGACCCTCTCTGACCATGAAGCGCACTAATGCTGGCTGAGCCGCTGAAAGCTGATGACATTTTTACAAAAATCCTCTGTCGGATAGACGCATGAATGGAGTGACAAATGCGTATTAGCAGCCTGATTTCATACATTTGTAAAATATTCACTCTGCATACACAGACACAGAAATGTGGATCAGTAGAGGTCGAACATTATGGGTTTTTAGTGGCTGATGCCAATATCTATAAAGCAGGGTGGCAGATGGCTGATTTGATGCTGATATTTAAAATGACAATTTTAGAATTTTAAAAAGAGAGGCAACCAAGAGGCCAAAATGTGCATTTGGGGACCAAATTTGAATTGAAATGAATATAAGAGCTAATACTAATTGCTTTCTTTTTTAAGCAAGTCAAGATGAACAATTTTAAGTAAACAATTTTAAGTTACAAAAAATGTTCATAGGCCCATTTCCAAATCTACAATGAATACAATTATTCTAAAAGGTTTGTATTCATATGCACATTTAAAATGTACAGTTTCTCTCTAAAAATAAAATATTAACAGACTAACAATTAGGGATGCACAATATATTCTTACTATATTGGTTATCTACTGATATCAGCACATTTTTTATTTATTGTAATAGGCCATTAGTGTATATTTATCTGCCAATTTTGGATATACATTTTTCCCAACTATTTTAAGATTTAAATCATCATCTAGCACTAATTTCATGAAATAGTGATTAAGGCAAAGATTTTACAGCATATACAATATATATACACAGATATATATATTATATATATGTGGTATTAGATATTATAATTATTTTTTTTTTTTTTTTTACAATATTACAAGGACAATCCACAACCGGGACCAAGCTCTTATATGTTTTGTTCTGCTTTATGGCCTTGGCTGCCTTCAGAAATTTGAAGAAGTGATTGAAATGATGTGTTAATGAGTCACAGGTCTGTCCAGCCACTGATGAAATACTGCAACAGCTGTAGAAATTAGTGCAGGTGCTTTGCTGTGTTGCATCAGAAGTATTGTAGTAGTCTAGTTTTGAACTTGAATCTGGATGCCCTTAATAAAGTTTTAGCGATTTTTTTTAGATTTAAAGAACTTAGTTAAGTATTTAAACTATTTGCAATTCAAGGCGTGTATGTTTTTGTAATGGAGAATACCACCCAAAACATATTAAAAACACAGTAACACTTTAGTATTGTCACTGTTTGCTGCTGGCTTGGAATGAAGCGCACGACGAAGGAACAGAGTAACAGGGTATTTCATAATAAATCCAGTAGTACATCCAACTGACAGCAACACAAATCCAAATCAATAGCGGACAAAGGAAATGTGGAAACAGAAAGCGAACCAAAACAGACCATAACCGTGTCATTACTCCCCCCTCCCGGAAGGCGCGTCCCGCACCGTGACAATAGCACCGGAGAGGGGGGGTGGGCGCCCTGGAGGCTGGTACAAGACAGGGACACGGGAAGGCCTCCAGGGCGGATCAGGGAGCTCCGGGAGCCATGGTGGAGCAGGCAGTTGAGATTGCCATGGCGGAGGAACAGAGTAAACGGGGTTTTTAATAATAAATCCAGGAGAACATCCAACTTACAGCAACAAAATCCCATCACTAGCGGACATGACGCGGGGAGAACACAGGACAAAAAAAAAAAAAAAAAAAAAACCAAAAAACAAAAAAAAAAAAAAAAAAAAAAAAAAAAAAAAAAAAAAAAAAAAAAACAAAAAAAAAAAAAAACAAAAAAAAAAAAAAAAGAAAAAAAAAAAAATAAACAGGGAACATAATCAGGAAGAACAGAAACGGGTGGAGTAATTAATCAAATAGACACGGGAACTCAGGGAAATGTGAAAACAGAAAGCGAACCAAAACAGACCATAACCGTAAGTATAGGGACCAATTCTCACTATTAACTATGGCTTATCGTTGAAAAAAAACAGCACAAGAAAAAAATTTTTTGGGGCCCCCCCTGGTTAGTTGTTTTTGCATAAACCAGCAAAGGACCAGCATAAACCAGCAAAGGACCAGCTTAAACCAGCATCCCAGCGTCAAAAGATACCTAACCATATGCTGTTTTTTTCAACAGGGTATTAGCATGCCTATTATTAACATATTGACTATATATTAGTAGGCCTACTTATAAAGCAAATATTCTGCATGACCATAATCTACATTCAAAATCCTACCCAATACCTAAACTTAACAACTACCTTACTAACTATTAATAAGGCACAATTAAGAGTTTTGTATGAGGCAAACTCTAGTTAATGGTTTATTAATAGTGAGAATTGGACCTTAAATTAAAGTGTGACCAAAAATGCTTTACTGTGAAATTCTTTACATTAATATTATGCATTAGGTATCATGAACTATTAGTGAACAATAATTTATAAATCTTGGTTACTATTCATTTAAAAATGTTCTGTTGTTAGTTATCTACTAGAAATGTCTACACACCCAAATTTAGCATTTTGCCTTTTTTTTAATTATTCCAGATATTTTAAAACACACTACAATCTCATCACAGCCATTAGTTCATCCTTGTAAAGGTAAAGTAAACCAGTGTGAAATCGCTCATATTTGTAGTAACTATGACAGTATTTGATTCAGATGGTAAAGTTTTTGTCGGTGAGCACTGCTTGTGCCTGCGTTGACGTGGAGACGGATCATCTCTCATCTGTGAGACCTCGAAGAAAACCTCAGTTCTTTAAATGATCGCCTACACTGAGTGAAGTGGCTGTGGAGAGAGAAAGACACGGAAACCAGATAAAGAGAGAGATGGTGCTTATCTGCCTCGTCCTTGAGGAAAAGAGGAAGTCATTTCCTGAGCTGTGATATTGTCTCGGGCTTCGCTGTTAAAAGATTAATTGAAATCTGAGGATAAAAAAACAGAAAGATCTCACAGCCGGATTTCGGTGCTGATTGAGTGTTTGTTGTGGGACACTTAACACATACATTTAAATGCACAATAAAACTCGCTTTCAACCCAGCCTCATTGGAAAAATGCATTTCTGAAAAATATTAGTTGGTTTTCTCTGGTCGGCTAAGTTGATGTAGTTCCTCAGCGACCAGCACGGATCAGCTCCAGGCATGACGAAGCGGATATCGTCCTCTTTTGGAAGACCAAACAAAGTAGTTTTGCTTTCACAACGAAGCGCACAGCGTCTTCAAGACATGGCGGCAGCAGCAACAATACTACAGTGAGAATAAAAGTTACGCCTTCTTTCTTTGCGTGAACATTTGGGCGGCGTTATGCAAATCTTCCCACATAGTGATGTAGACATGTGGGGGCGTGTTAGAACGAGCCGTTTTAGGTAGGCGTGGTTAACTCTTAACTTTTATAAAGAATATCTCTTTGGATTTGAGACTCTAGTCTTTGTAACTTTACAGATCTTCTTTATGCACCAAGAGCTTGTAATACTCTGAAGAGAAAGGACAAAATTGAAATCGCATCATATGACCCCTTTAATAAGCTCATGTTTTACCTGACAGACTTCAGTCCTTTAGACGTAAATGATGATCTTGACATCCACACCACTCCAGTACATCAATAAATGTCTTGTGAAGAGAAAAGCTGCTTGTTTGTAGGAAACAAATCCATCATTAAGGTGTTTTAACATTAAAATTTCGCTTTTGGCCAAAATATTAGTTTATAATCCATAATATTGCTTCCTCCAGTGAAAAAGTCCATCTCACACATTTTGAACTGATTTGGACTGTTTTCAATTGTAAATGCTTCTTGATCTGTGCAGATTTCTCTCCTGATTCAGACCAGATGACATTTTCACTGCAGATTTTGGCCTGATGCAACGTGTTTGATGTTAAAACACCTTAAAGATGTCTTAATGATGGATTTGTTTCTTATAAACATGCAGCTTTTGTCTTCTCAAGATGTTAATCGATGGACTGGAGTGGTGTGGATTATTGTGATGTTTTTATCAGCTGTTTGGACTCTCATTCTGACGGCACCCATTCACTGCAGAGCATCCATTGGTGAGCAAATGATGCAGTGCTACATTTCTCTAAATCTGAAGAAGAAACGAACTCACTCACATCTTGGATGGCCTGAGAGTAAATGTTCAGCGAAGTTTCATCTCTGGGTGAACTATACTGACTGACCACTGCTTTACTGTGGTTTCCGGACACAGCTGCTCTCACTCATGTTATCTTCAGCTGTCAGTGCTGAGCTGCTTTCTCTTGTCAGTGTGCATCTAATGGCTTCCTCTCATGACGTTCTGTGTTCAGTCTATTATTAGTGCAGCCACAAAGACTTCCACCATTTCGTCGATAACGAGTCAAAACGGCAAAATCAGGTTTTTTCAAAAGCATAAATAATGCCCTAATTTCCCAGAGTAGATCTGTTATAAACACACTCTCTGAGCACCTCATTACGGCTCATATGTGGGATGCTCGTCTCTCAGATGGTACCTGGCTTTCAAAGAATTAACCTGCTACACCTTCGCCCTGTTGCTAGGCGACCGTAAGGCGCTTGGCTCCCGCTGCCGGCAGTATAATAGGCAGGATTGTGTGATTATCAAAGACGGGCTGGACTCTCAGACTGGAGTGGAGGGAGGGCCGTCCGGCCGCACACTTTGGGGCTGACATTAGCAGGGCTGGAATCCGCTCACGCTGCATGCGGGTTGGGGTTCGGCCGTTAATTAGTTTCTTTTGATGCAGATGATTAGCCGAATTAAGTCTGCCGAGACTCGTTAGAGTAAGTGTGACTGTATTGTAAACTGACAGATGGCCCGGAATGCAAAACGCTGTTTGGTTTGGGTGTGAGACTGGCACTCACAGTGAGACAAACGCACGGGATTCGGGATTTCACTTTTATTGTGTCAGATGGCTGATTCTTGTCTAGTTTATATATATATATATTAAAGTAGCAGTACTTAATATCATCACAAAATCACTTTCACTGACTTTTTCATTAACTGTCACCCTGTGGAATGACCTGCCCAACTCAATCCCAGCAGCTGAGTCCTAAACCATCTTCAAGAATCGTCTAAAAACACATCTGTTCCATCTTTAGTTGACCCTCTAACTCTAGCACTTTCTATTCTATTTAATTCTACTTTATCTATTTATCATCTTTTTTATTTAAAAAAAACACTAGCTTTCTATTTTTTCTATTCTATCTATTTGTTTTTTTTTGTGTGTGTGTGTGTATGTATGTGTATATATGTATGTATGTATAAGTAATATATATATATATAGATCTATAGGATCTCTTAAAAAAAATACCTTCTACGTGTATCTGCGCTTGGCTAACCGAGATTTGTCATTTGCACTTACATATTGTTGCTCTTTTGTTGACTTTGATTGCTTCTATTGTCCTCATTTGTAAGTCGATTTGGAAAAAAGCATCTGCTAAATGACTAAATATAAATGTATATTGAGTTGGAAAAAATATTTTAGCTTTAATATGAACATTACCTTTAAATATGTCAAATAGTATGACTAAGTTCAGTATTCTGGCAATTATGATTCATGGAGGCACAAATGGCAGTGTTTCTTGAAACAAAGCATGTCTATTACACTCTTCCTCCTGTTGATGTCAGGTGTAAAGGAGAGAGAAACAGACACCATGGACACCTTTGTGGATCCCTCCTGGTACTATTTCAGCTACACTGACCCCCAGAACCCGCTGAGGTAAGGAAAAGCGGCTCTGTCTGGCTCTGTCTGTTCCACCAGGTGTTTGTGGAGACTGTTGTAGTCTGCGGTGCTTCCAGAGATGCTGAGAGAGCGAGACTCAGAAGGGAAGACCATCTGTGTGCTATTTCATATGAACAACACTGATTTTAAAATGTCACTCCTTTGTCCCTGTAATGCATCGCACACATCTTCATAAACACAATAAAATAGCATATCTACATACTGTTCCAGAAACTTCACAGGGAGCATTAATGCATAGACTGAAAGCTTACTGAAATATATAATCAGTTTGCCTTCGGTCTATGCATTAATGCTGCCTATGAAGATTTCTGAACAGATATTAATATATTAATGTGTTTTTTTTTATTTTGATCTGACATAACTGTGTGGTGTGACGTCAAAAATCTGATCTGAACCTTTGGAGCTGACTTGAAATGACGAACAAAAGTAAAGTCATTTGCACTGAATGGTGGAATTTAATCATCGTCGAAGCTCAACAAGTGAAACGTCATCATCAAGAGTGAAAAACCATAATTCATAGAAATGTTACGGAACACCAGAGCACTGTAACTGTACATGTTAGATTACATTTAAAAAAGTGTCAGGAACATTATTTTACTTAGAATTATTCATAAATTATATTGAATTGCATTGCAACATTGAGATTTTTAAAAATATATTTATCTCTTTTTTTGGTGGAAAACAAAAACTATGAATGGCCTCTACGCAAATTACACACAAAAAATGAATTTTTATATTATTAAAAAATGTAAATGATATTATCACCGTGTGATATATTAAATGTTACAGTATATGTAGGACATCCTACATTACCTGTAGCATACAGCTTACTCACGTTAAGCAAAAAAGGAACTTTTTTAAATCTCACAATTCTGTCATTTTTCTTGCAATTCTGAGAAAAAAATCTTTAATTCTGACTACGAATGTGCCAAGTATCATCAACCGTTCTAGATGGACAATGATCGCCTGTTTTATTGTGGTGTTATTATTTTCAAGATATTCGTTTATTTTATTTCTTTTTATCTTGTTAATTCATACTCTCAGAATTGTGAAATAAAAGGTATGAATGTTGTGAGGTATACAGCCTGCAAATTACTTTCTGATTTCTCTTTTTCTTCTTTTGTTTTTTTAAAATCTTCCTCAATGGTGACACATTCCATTACTATAACTGCTAAAATTGCAACTATAAGATGTACTATCAGGATTGAGTTTTTTAATTAAATATGGTGTGGTGGGGGAGGGGGTCACCGCATGCATTTTCTGTAAATCTGCTTTGAAATGATGTGTATTGTTAAAAGTGCTATACAAATAAATTTGACTTCACAAAAGTCTTTAATTTATGTAGGACTAAATGGGTTAACATGCTAACATATATACAGTTGTGCTCAAAATTATTCATACCCTTGGTAAATATGATCAAAGAAGGCTGTGAAAATTATCTGTATCATCAATCCTTTAGATATGTAATTAAAAACTTTACTAAAGCTAAACGTTCATTGGGAAAAATTAAAATGGGAAAAATCTCCATTATAAATAAATGTTTTTCCCTAAGCACCAATTGGGTCTCATTAATCGTACCCTTTTATGCCATACTTTTTTGCACCTCTTTTGCCAAGAGAACAGCTCTGATTCTCACCTCTAAGCCTGAAGAGTTTAGAGAACGTCTACAAGTATCAAGACCATTCCTTCATCCAGAAATCGCTCCAGACTCTTCAGATGATGTTGCTTCTCTCTGGCGCTCACCACACTGCGGTACATGTTCACAGGTTCAGCCAGGGTAACTGGGTTGGCCAGTTCATGAGAGTCTGGTTTTGTTTCATCATGACCCATTTTTTGTTTGTGATTTTGAGTTTGTTTGTGGATCATTGGTCCTTGGGGGGTTTTGGAAGATCACAAAAAACCATGGCCCTTATAGATGTCAGCTGGACAGTCCCAGTTTTTAATTTTTTATTCCATTGGTATTTATATGAATCCATTATGCCCTCTATCCTGAACAATGTCAGGAGTCTCCGCATAAAAAGAGCCCACAGCTTTAGAGATCCAGCTTATAATTATTTATTGTACACATTGGGGTACTTTTTAGTCCCTGTGTGCACCCAAACCCATCTCGAGTGTTTGTTTGCTGCTAAAAAGCTAATTTTTTTTTGTTTCATTTGACCATTGAACCCAGTCCCGTTTAAAGACATTATACGACTGATAGACTGCAACAAAAAAATCATCAAATGTGTTCTACTGAAAAAACAAAGTCACCTACAAGGTGCAGTGGGTGGATGGCCGCGTGTGAAGCATAAAACATCAACGTTTTCATTTTTGGATGAACATCCCTTTAACTGCAATTTTCCATGAAGAAAAAAACTTCCAGACTCTGTCATTGTATTGTATGGACAGTGTTGATGTGCGGCAGTTGGATGTAAGGTGTTAGTCGTTGTGTTTATCACATTTTGTTGAAGTGTGCTTATGGTTGTTTAAATTCACTGGAGCGTTTTCATTTTCACATGGCCCCCCCTCCCTTCAGAGTGCGTTTGTAATGTTATTCGATGTCATGATTGTGATGTCGATATAAGGCGTCGCCACATTAAAGTGTTTTCTTAGAGTCAGTTTTTTGAGATGTAACACCTTCGCTCACGCTCACACGACTACACCACACAACACACCCACACACACACATGTTGGGTTTCCCGTTTTATGGGGAATTCCAGCGGGCGAATTGGTTTTTAATACTGTACAACCTGTATGCTATTGCCCTACACACCACCCACCCATAACCTAACCCTCACAGAACTTTCTTGCTTTTCTTTTCCTGCATTTTTACCTTTCTTCAAAAACACTCATTCTGTATAAATTTATAAATAAGCTTGTTTCCTCATGGACCTCAAATATAGTCCCCACGATGTCAAAAATTTCAGGTTTTACTATTCTTGTGGGGACATTTGGTCCCATAACGTGATAAATACCATGTACACACACACACACACCACACAACCACACACACACACACACGTCGTCATGTTTTCAGTGGGTGTGTTTGGTGCAATGAGCGCCTCGTAGTGGCCGCTCTCATGTAATACAGATACAGTGTGAGTGTTGGTGTCCTCTCGCAGGCCTTTCGAGCAGATCACTGGATGCCTGTGGATGTTTATATCAGAGGGAAGGAGCACGCCGTCATGCACCTGTACTACTCACGCTTCCACAGCCACTTCTGCAGAGACCAGGGCATGGTTTCACACAGGTGCGACATACAGTACACTCATAATCAGCACAACTGCCATGAGTGCCACACCACCACGTGGTGTGTGTGTTTGTGTGTGTGTATAATATATATATATCTATATATATACAGTGGGTACGGAAAGTATTCATACCCCCTTAAATTTTCCACTCTTGTTATATTGCCAGAGCGCCAATTGCTAACATCATTTAAGTTAATTTTTTTCCTCATTAATGTACACACGGGCACCCCATATTGACAGAAAAACACTGAATTGTTGACATTTTTTGCAGATTTATTAAAAAGAACAACTGAAATATCACATGGTCCTAAGTATTCATTTGCTCAGTATTGCTCCAGTATTTTTAGTAGAAGCACCCTTTTGATCTAATACAGCCATTAGTCTTTTTGGGAAAGATGCAACAATTTTTTCACACCTGGATTTGGGGATCCTCTCCATTCCTCCTTGCAGATCCTCTCCATTTCTGGTCCGTGGGATGGTAAACGTGGGTGGACAGCCATTTTTAGGTCTATCCAGAGATACTCAATTGGGTTTAAGTCAGAGCTCTGACTGGGCCATTCAAGAACAGTCACAGAAATGTTGTGAAGCCACTCCTTCGTTATTATAGCTGTGTGCTTAGGGTCATTGTCTTGTTGTAAACCTTCGGCCCAGTCTGAGGTCATGAGCACTCTAGAGAAGGTTTTCGTCCAGGATATCCCTGTACTTTGGCCGCATTCATCTTTCCCTCGATTGCAACCTGTCTTCCTGTCCCTGCAGCTGAAAAACACCTTCACAGCATGATGCTGCCACCACCATGGTTCACTGTTGGGACTGTATTGGACAGGTAATGAGTGCCTGGTTTTCTCCATACATACCGTTTAGAATTAAGGCCAAAAAGTTATATCTTTGTCTCATCAGACCAGAGAATCTTATTTCTCACCATCTTGGAGTTTTTCAGGTGTTTTTTAGCAAACTCCATTTGGGCTTTCATGTGTCTTGCACTGAGAGGCTTTCGTCGGGCCACTCTGCCATAAGCCCCGACTGGTGGAGGGCTGCAGAGATGGTTGACTTTCTACAACTTTCTCACATCTCCCGACTGCATCTCTGGAGCTAAGCCACAGTGATCTTTGGGTTCTTCTAAACCTCTCTCACCAAGGCTCTTCTCCCCCACTAGCTCAGTTTGGCCGGACGGCCAGCACTAGGAACGGTTCTGGTCGTCCCAAACATCTTCCATCTAAGGATTATGGAGGCCACTGTGCTCAAGGGACCTTAAGTGCAGCAGAAATTTTTTTGTAACCTTGGCCAGACTGTGCCTTGCCACAATTCTGTCTCTAAGCTCTTCAGGCAGTTCCTTTTGACCTCATAATTCTCATTTGCTCTGACATACACTGTGAGCTGTAAGGTATTATATAGACAGGTGTGTGTCTTTCCTAATCAAGTCCAATCAGTATAAACAAACACAGCTGGACTCAAATGAAGGATAGAACCATCTCAAGGATGATCAGAAAAATGGACAGCACCTGAGTTAAATATATTTAGTGTCACAGCAAAGGGTCTGAATACGTAGGACCATGAGATATTTCAGTTTTTCTTTTTTAATAATCTGTAAAAATGTCAACATTTCTGTGTTTTTCTGTCAGTATGGGGTTCTGTGTGTACATTAATGAGGAAAAAAAATGTAACTTAAATGATTTTAGCAAATGGCTGGAATATAACAAAGAGTGAAAAATTTAAGGGGGTCCTGAATACTTTCCGTACCCACTGGGTATAGGATATATATGTGAAAGAACTGATTTTGGACAAACACTGAGTGAGTAAATATTGGACAGGTTAATAACTTGTACTTGTGCTAAATTAGAACACAATGTGAATTTCTTCCACCATGGCCGGATTGGGTGACCAGTAATGTACATCCAGTCTCTTGATTTCAGGGAGCGCCTTTATCAAAAGCTGCTGGGTCCAGGGCTGATTACGGGACAAGCGTTTCCAGGGATCAGACCGCCGTTACCGGTCAAGAAAGAGGACTTGACTTCACGATGTGAATGTAGTGTGTATGTGGTGTGGGTAAGAACATATGAAGTAACAAAAAAGTGCAGTTGTGTGTCACAGGAGTTTTTTTTTTTTGTTTTTTTTTTGAATACCCTCGCTCCCACCATCGGTTTGTAGCTTTTTTTTTTTGTGGGAAGGTATAGGTTCAGGCACAGTACCATTTTAAAAGTATCGATTTGGCACCATTTTTCGTAAAATAAAACCCAAACAATACCCAAACCCTACAAAAGTGCAGGAGTTTGTGCTGGCTTCATGAAATCTTTCATCTGGCTCAGAATTAGACTTTCAAACTGTTTAGGAGTGAGTAATATCAGAAATCGCACATTACGTTGAGCAGAAAAGTAGAATATATAGCTTTGAATGTACTAACTATAAAAAAGGATCCCCCCTTTATTTCAAAGAAAACTCTTATTGGAATCGACCATCTTTTACCTATAAGGGGTTCAGGAGGGGTGTTCCTTAGCGTGAGCCACCTGAAAAATGTAGTTACTTTGGTTATCTAGACCAGTGTCTCCCAACCCTGGTCCTGGAGGCACCCCAACACTGCATGTCTCCTTTCTCTGACAGTTCCAGGTCTTGGAGTCTCTACTAATGAGCTGGTGACCTGAATCAGGTGTGTTTGATTAAGGAGATGTGCAGTGTTGGGGTGCCTCCAGGACCAGGGTTGGGAACCATACTGATATAGACTGATCGAAAATATGTGCACTCTGACTCCTGTAAATTGCTTTAGGCCAGCCAATGAGACTTGAGTATAAAATTGAGACAGCTTGTGCCATTTTAGTGTGTGAAACGCATCAGTACTGCGAACAGCCCTCCTCACATCTCACTCACCTCCCGTGTGGCTTTCTGTGGATACTGGAGCCAGAATAGTCTTTTTGTTGTTGCCAGGCAACAAGGTAAACAGGCTCACATGAGCATCTGAACTGGCTCCCAAAACGCCTGTAATTTCTGTGCTTTTATCAATGATGGTTTCATAACGCGTCTGTGTGTACACAGTGTAGAGGAGAGATGCTTATTACAGTAAACACAGCTGCGTCTCTTCCTGAGGATTCAAACATACAAGATCATCGCACCAAAGACCCTCTTAACATCTTAAGTGATCCAAACACTGGTGGTCAGCACTTAATACCGGTGTAAACGTCATCTTTCAGAGCTGCTCCATAACATATAACATTCAAAAGTTTGCAGTCAATATTATTTTTTAAGTCTCTTCCAAGGCTGAATTTATTTGATCAAAAATATAGTAAAAATGTGAAATATTATTAACATTTAAAACGATGATTTGATTATGGTCGTTTGGATCAAAAGCTAATCATTACTCCAGTCGTCAGTGTCACATGATCCTTCAGAAATCATTTTAATATGCTGATTTGCAAGAAACATTTCTGATTACTATCAATGTTGAAAACAGTTGTGCTGAATGATATGTTGGTCAAAACCGTGATGCATTTAGTTTTTCAGGATTTCTGATGAACCGAAAGTTCAAAATAACAGCATTTATTAACATTATAAATGTCTTTACTGTCACTTTCAATCAATTGTATGCATCATTGCTGAATAAAAGTATTAAATAATTTAAAAAAAAAAAATTATTCACAGGATATTTTAAGTTATGTTACTACACGGTGTAGACCGTTTTAAAGTAGTCAGATAAATCCTAGCGTGATGAGACCCATGTGATATATTTACATTATTGACATAAATGCGTTGAGCGTTTATGGGTGACATTAAATTTTTGGTTACTTTTTCATTTTTGTTACTTTTTAAATTGTATTTATTGCCATGATTTTTCAATTCTAAATTTAAATTAAAATTCCCGTATATATCTAGGTTTTCCAAGATTGTGGGAACCCTTGTTCTTGAAAAAAAATAATAATAAAATGACATTTTGCATTTGATTTTTAGCTGTTTATGCTCGTTTTCTCATATTTTAAATCATTTTAATATATTTACTAATACTATATTGCATTTACAAATGGTGAAAAACCTGAAAGAAATGAAGAGCCGTTACAGGACCTACTGTACATACACTTTCAAGTATATGTTCATAAAAAAAAATGTACCTACAATCCAAATCTGGATTTAAAGAAGTATGTGCATCCTATTCTTCTATTAAACATTAGCAACAGTGTATGAGAGTTAAATCACCTCCAAAAGCACCTGCTGTACTCTATCTAGCTGTTTTTAGCACAACAACACGTTTTGTGTGAACGTCCTGTTCTCTAACCTGTCCATCAAGTACAACACCACAGTTATACCAGCGGTCTGTTTTAACGTGATGCTGTGTTTGCGATGGCAGGCCCGTCTGTGGGGTTTGGCCACCAAACTGAGGGTCCAGAGACGCCCAGCCCATCCGTCCTCAACAAGAGAGAGCGATCAGAGGCCAGGAAGATCTGGGAGAACAAGAACTACGCCATCACACAGGTAAAGCCAGAGATGACAGTGATCATTTTATGCCTATATGCATTTCTCATTGTTTTTCTGGGGCTCAAAATGCACAGTTTACCTGGTTACTTACTAAACACTATTAAATATACCAGTGTTGTACCAATAAATGTAGTTGGCACCACCTATTAAAGGTAGGGTATGTGATTTTTCAAAAACACTTTAGAAAACTGATTCGGGCCGAATAGCAAAACAAACTTGTAGCCAATCAGCAGCAAGGGGCGTGTCTACTCATGATGCGGACGAGAGAGCTCTCAGTCAGTGCACAGGACGGACATTAGCCGAGACTAGCGACAGAAAGATAGAGATGGCGGATAAAAAACAAAAGAGGAAAACGTCTGCAGAATGATAAGGCAAGAAGTAGCACCCGTGTAAATATCGGATCAGCTTTCCAGCGCTGGAGAGAACTCAAGGAGCGGAGGCCTGCGATCGGACGCCGAGGTTGCTTTGTTTCTTCTCAATAGGTGAGTAACACACGTGTCTGCGCTGCAACAGCTAAAGTCTGCCTACACTGGACACGATCATGTGTGTCAGCACATCATAAATAGACCCGCAGCAGTTTTCTGCGGCGATTTGTTGCGCGCGTCCGTTGTAGACGTGGTGTAACATTGGTTTTGCTTTGTTTAACAGAACTAATCGTTGCATGGGATGCGTACGTATGTGTGGGGCGGAGCTAACAAAATAGGGGCGAGACCGTTTTGGGGTGTTTGTTTTGGTGATTTCAAATATCAACATTGGCTACCAGAAATCACTTACTCTGCCTTTTAACCGAATATTTCCGAAAGCCTCCAAACATGACTAATGTTTGACATTAATAAATATAATAAAAACAGTAAATGTGACCCTGGAGCACAAAAGCTGTCATAAGTAGCACAGGTATATTTGTAGCAATAACCAAAAATACAATGTATGGGTCAAAATGATGCCAAAAATAATTAGGATATTAAGTAAAGATCATAGTTTCATGAAGATATTTGTAAATTTCCTACTGTAAATATATCAAAACTTCATTTTTGATTAGTAATATGCATTGCTAAGAACTTCATTTGGACAAAGTTAAAGGCGATTTCCTCAATAGTTAGATTTTTTTTTAATATATTTCAGATTTTTTAATAGTTGTATCTCGACCAAATATTGTCCTATCCTAACAAACCATACATCAATGGAAAGCTTATTAATTCAATGTATAAATCTCAATTTTAAAAAAGTTACCCTTATGACTGGTTTTGTGAGTCCCAGGATCGATATATGACTGAAATATTAAACTTGTATGCTACTTGCAGAAAACTTTAATCAGGATATGCAGGTACTTTTGAATGGCCCTGAATGTAGAAAAGCATTTTCTGCAGAAGGTGTAGTTACAGCATCTAGCAGCAGAGGCTAATAGGTTATGCTAACCAACCAAACCAGTTGATATGACCACTTTAACTAGTATTCAGGAAATGGTAATGTGTTTCACTCTTTGACCAGTGAGGGTCACTGCATCACCCATCTATATTTGTTCCATTCTGGTAGAGTTTCTTTGTTTTGTTTGATATGTTTGGCTTGTTATTAATTAGAAAAGCACCAATATTTTATGCATGAATGATATTTTCTCAATTCATTTGAAATTCACTACATGACACTTTAACAGAAATACTGTTAAATGCTCACTGTGTTACATAATATCAGGAGCCGGGGTTTGTGCGGTCATAAAATAACACCTCTTTTCAATCAAAGCAGAATGCATGTTCGGTAACATCTGAACACTGTAAAACATTTCCATTTACTTCAAATGAAACATTATTAAAGGGATAGTTCACCCAGAAATGAAAATCCTGTCATCATTTACTCACCCCTCAGGTTGTTCCAAACCTTGTGTTGAACACAAAAGAAGATATTTTGAAGAATATGGGTCACCAAACAGTGGTCCCCATTGACTTCCATAGTATGGAAAAAAAATACTGTGGAAGTAAATTAGGCACCAACATTTTTATCTTATTTTGTGTTCAACAGAAGAAATAAACTTATACAGGGTTGAAACAACTTGAGGGTGAGTAAATGATGACAGAATTTTCATTTTTGGGTGAACTATCCCTTTAAGTATCAAATTGGCTGTACAAATTATTTTAAGTCATATTTTTTAAATCTTGTCTAGTTGAATCTCGTAAAACTTCCAAAAGTTGAAATTTGTTCAATTATATATATATATTTTTTTACATTTAAAACATTTGAGCATTTAGAAGATGCTTTCATCAAAAGCAAAAGCAATTCGTCACAGAGCCATCAATATACATTGTATAATGCTTTTATTCAGCATTAAATTGACCAAAAGTGAGTGTAAAAGTTTTTTTTTTTTACTTTATTTTTACTAAAGAATCTTGAAAAAAGTGTCATGGTTTGAACAAAAATATTGTGCAGCACAACTGTTTTCAGCATTGATAATAATCAGAAATGTTTCTTAAGCAGCAAATCAGCATATTAGAATGATTTCTGAAGATCATGTGATACTGAAGACTGCAGTAATGATGCTGAAAATACAGATTTGATCACAGAAATAAATTACAGTTTAACATATACTCACACAGAAAACAGTTATTTTCAATTGTAATATTATTTCACAATATTACTGTTTTTACTGCTTTATTTTCATTCCTAAGTGAACTATTTCTTGAACAAAAGGCTGCATACATTGGGAAAGTGATCTTACATGTGGAATGTGTATATGTAGTATGTATAAATAGGCTCTCTAGGGCTGGGATTGATTTTAAAAGGGCCTGGACTGTACAGAGCCGCTGAGCCTCATGATATTTGATCTTCTGCCGGGAAAAGCCGCTGTCATCAGCTGGATCCTTCCTTGGGTCAGGGCCTCGGGAGGATAGCTGTTGTTCTTTTCGTTCTGATGTGGAGTCTGCCTGATCGATCTAGTCTCAAAGCACAACAAAAGAGCAGCTTCCAGCAGCAGAGATCATGTGTTCACACGATCAGTGAATAAACCTCCATCCTCATCCCTTTATTCATGTCGGGGAGTAATGAGGCACCTTGTGACATTCAAGCTCTGAAACCTAGTGAGCTGCCTCGCTGTATGCTACCTTCATAGGCAACTGTCTTCTAAGAAACATCCAGTGACCGAACTGAAATGCTCTACATAGACGGCAACACATGCCACATAATGGCGTGCTCCGGAGGCTTGACTCACAACTGATACTCAGAATTTAGTTTGGTGTGCTTACATGCTTACAAAGCACCAAAGTAGCACCCCCCCCCAATTTGAAAAAAAAGTAGTTTTTTTTAATGTTTGGGGTCATAAAGTTTTTTTTTTTAAATAATGTTTTTGAAAAAAGTCTCATGCTCATCAAGTATGCATGTATTGATAAACAAATACTTTAATATCATTACAATTTAAAATAACTGGTTTCTATTTTAATATATAGTAAAATGTAATTTATTCCTGTGATGCGCAGCTGAATTTTCAGCATCATTACTCCAGTCTTCAGTGTCGCATGATCTTTCAGAAATCATTCTAATATGCTGATTTGCTGCTCAAGAAACATTTCTGATTATTGAATTATTGAATATTTTTGTGGGAACTATGATGCATACAACATTGACACATACAGTAAAAAGTTCAAAAGAACAGCATTCATTTGAAATTTTGTAACATTACAAATGTCTTTACTGTCACTTATTCAAATGAATCCTTGCTGTACAAAAGTTTTTATTTTTTTAAATATTTTTTGATGCTTCATAGGGTTCTTTGATAAATAGAAAATTCAAAAGAACAGCATTTATTTGAAATGGAAATCCTTTGTAACATTATAAATGCCTGTATTGTCACTTTTGATCAAGTTAATGCATCCTTGGTTAATTAAAGTATTAACTTTTTACGTTTGAACTTTAGTGTATGTTTAAAGGAAACTGATATCTAATATTGTGCTGAATGAAGTTAAGCCATGTTATTCTGTTGACAGGTCACAGGTCACTTCACAGAGGACTTCCTGTTAAATGCGGCCATCTCTCGGCTCATGGGACTGACCAACACACTCTCAGTAAGTCATCAACAATCATCAAGAATAATGTGCTTGGAAAGCCAAATGATTGATTGAGCTTTCTGAACTTTTTATTGTGTTTTCTGCTCTCTTACTGTAGCAAGCCTCGTCTCGGGTGGTTCTGCACAGCGTGGAGTTTGAGGAGGCTTTGGCATCGCTCTGTGTGATGGCGGCACCCATGTGTCCACACTTAGCTTCTGAACTCTGGGCAGGTATGACACACACACACATCCACCTCAGTATGTCAAAATATGAAAATACTGTCATCATTTACTCCTCATGTTCCCAAAGCTGTTATTTGAAGGTAACGGTGGATGGACACTATAAAGCTAGAAAAACGAAAGTGTCTTGTGTGCTAAAATCTCTGTAGTCATTCAGTACACTTTTAAAAATAAAGGTGCTTAAAAGGTTCTTCACAGCGATGCCATAGAAGAACCATTTTTGGTTCCACAAAGAACCATTCAATCAAAGGTTCTTTAAAGAACCGTCTCTTTCTTAATCTGAAGAACCTTCTTTCGCCACAAAGAACATTTTGTGAAACAGAAAGGTTCTTCAGATGTTAAAGGTTCTTAATGGAACCATTTAGACAAAAAAGGTTCTTCTATGGCATCGTGAAGCACCTTTATTTTTAAGAGTGTAGCTGAAATTGAAGTTGTTATTCACTGAAAAGCTTCCTCTTCACAATTGCTCTAAAATCGTATTCTCGTTTGCATTTATTCAAATACAGTACATGAGGGCGTTCCTGCCAAGTTTGCATTAAACTGATAGGATGCATATATAGTTAATAATGACTTATATACTGGACCGGTTTCATGGTGTTCTTGGAACATTAAATGAAGCAGGTCAGATGGGTGGATGCTGACCTTCAGGGAAACATGTCCATTTAGCAGCTTATCTACTCCTGAAAAAGTCTGTTACACCCTAACATATGCAAGCATGAAGCGTTGCACGTATCACACATACTGTACACAAGCCCCCCTCACTGTTCCCTGTGCTGTCATTTACTCCACACTGCAGCTATTGTTCATGTTCCTGGTAAATATCTGCGCTGTGAATTGATAAGAATACTTTTATTTGTATTTGACCATGTGACGGGTCCATGATCAGTGTTGGGGGTAAATCATTGCTAGTAACGCGAGTTACGCAATCAGATTACTTTTTCCAAGTACATAGTAAAGTAATGCAATACTTGCAACAAAATATCTGAGTTACTTTTTAAATTAAGTAATTTAAACTTTGTCATCTCTTCTGTAATGTGTTGAGAGGATTCGAGGTGCAGAGGCTGAGAAACTTCGTCAGCTCGAGGCCTATTCATTTCACTTTTGGTGTGAAAGAAGCTTTACGGTAGGGATGAGCGATATGGGCTTAAAAATATATATCACGATATTTCTGGTATTTATTGCGATAACGATATCAATTCTATAAATCAGATGAAAATTTATTCTCTGATTTATAGAATGCATTTTTCACAGAAGATTAGACATATTTCATTAAATGTCACAAAAATTATTTCTGGAGATACCCCATGTGTGTTTTGTGTATGATAACATTTATGGGTGATTTGTTAATTCAGCATTCGTTTTGCATCATCAAAACACATTCAGTTCAAGAATAATTATTAATTGGGCATTCCCAGTTCAACTCTGAATAGTGTGGATTGTACATTCTGATGACAATACAAAATTGCTAGTACGATGCTATTAGAAAAAAAAGTGACTCAGGATGAAAGTGAATAATTGTGAGCTGGGTGAAAAGTCGTGGAAATACTAGTGGTGAAGGGGAAAAAAGGAAACTCTTGGCCCCTGTTGTCCATTCCATCACATCCTGCTATTGTCACACACACACACACACACACCACACACACACACACACACACACACACTGTGTGTTTGTCCCGTAAGGAAAAAAGAACATGCCCACATGCTCTGATAACACTGGCTGATGCTGACCAGAAGATGTGTAACTATGTGACCAAACGTTGCTTGTTAAGGATATGTTGTGTGTGTGTGTGTGTGTGTGTTCTCATGGATTTAGAGGACCTTAATTTTCCACAGAAACAATACAACAGCATGGAACAACATGAGGATAGTAAATAATGTCAGAACTCATCTCATTTTTGGGTGAACTATTCCTTCTTGTCCCACTTCCTCCTGTACTTATGCACACACACAAACACACGCTAAGGACAAGCGGAAGTGTACATCCTTCCTGAAGGCCATGCTGAGGTCAGACACAGGTTTCTAAATTCGGACGCCTGTTTATGTGCTGGATCATTCTCTGCCTTGTTACAAAACAGTTATTGCTTTTGCTGTCCAGTTTGGTGACACTAGTGGATCTTTAACTCTATAAAGCATACTTTATCATATTTTTAAAGCCTGTAAATGAACAAAACTTTGCTGTAAACAAATCTACAACGTCTTCTGTCATTTGATTGAGGCCTTTTAGCAAAATTGTGCAAATATCCACCTTCAGAATGTGCTTCCCGTGTCATTTTGCTGTGAAATCTTTACTGAATTATATCAAATAAACATAACTTTTATATTGTTTGTAATATTTCAAGATGAACACATACTGGCCTGAAGCAGCTTTTAGCTTTACTTGATTATCCATGCATAGGTTTTAGGAAAAATCATGTTCAAATGTGAGTCTCAAATATGATCATCAGGCTTTTGAGGATTGTTTATTTGTTCATCTCTCAATCATCATTGTATTGCATTGCATTATATGTTTTGATCATTAAAACAAAGCAATATTAAATATCACTAAGACATTATTGGGAGATATAGAGTCATAACTGGTATTTATATCATTATGTACTGTCTGCTATACTGTTGTAAAGATTTCATTGATTTACATTACAAGCTATCAGAATTTCATCTTTTTATGTTTTTTGGCTAAATAAATACCAGCAAGCGCTCCAAAATTGCATATTTTTGCTAATTATAAATAATGAATAATGTAATAATAATAATAAATCCTCAATGTATGAGCTCTGTATTCTTACTATATATGAGCCAAAAAAGCCTGATGATGATTAATTTGATGAAGTATTAATAGATTATTGGTGTTCAGACTATGTGACAGTTTCCTGAAACCTCTCTCAGGTTTGTCTCAGGTGAGGAATCCTCTAGGAAGTGTGCTATCAGGGAAGGCAAGTGTGCTTCAGCAGCAGCCGTGGCCTAGTGTGGATCCAGAGTACCTACAAACACCCGACACACTGCAGCTGTCCATAGGGTATGACACACACACACACACACACACACACACACACACACTGAAAACACCCCAAATACATTTTATTTACAGCATTATTTGGAGAATGTTGCCTTTGAGGAAATTAAATCCACAGCTGATGTTGGACAAAAACTAAAGTGATAGTTCCCCCAGAAATTAAAATTTGCTGTTAATGCACTCGGCCTCAAGCCCTTCAAGACATAGGTTACTTTTTTCCTTAAAGATTGTTTTTTTTGCTGAAATTGTGATCCTGGATGATTCATAAAATGCAATGGCTACCACCACTTTAAGAGTAAAAAAAAAAAGCATCACAGGCAACACAAATTAATACCCATCTCTCCTGATGATATATTGAGATCTTATGAAGTGAAACAATCAGTCTGTGCAAGAAACTGAACATTATTTGCAACATTATTACCTGTAATCCAGAGCCTCAGACAAACAGAGAAATGTGATTCTTTTCCAGAAACTGGTTGTTTTGGACCGTTTGTTTCAATGAACTGTTTCAAATAACAGATTCACCAGTTATGTAATCATACAATTACATTGTATACACAATCATATAAAACACCCTATAATGACATGAAATGTGGATGTTGTACACGTCTCATGTAAAACATTCACATAAATAATGTTCAGTTTCTTGCACAGACTGATTGTTCCGCTTCATAAGACCTCAATATATCATCAGAAGCGATTAATTTTGTGTTGCATGACATGCTTTTTGACTCTCAAAGTGACAGCAGGCATTGACTTGCATTGTATGAATCACCAAGGAACACTGTTTCAGCTAAAAATCTTTTTTAGAATTCTACTGAAGAAAAAAGTCACCTACATCTTGGATGACCTGAGGGTGAGTAAATGAACAGGAAATTTCTGGGTGAATTATACCTTTAATTTAATTTGTTCCCTGGGACAATGTGAGCGGTGCTTGTTTGCAAAAAAATCACTTCCACAAGTCTAGGCTGTTCTGTGTACTTTACATCTTTACTAAATACTTAGTGTTAGGAGTTGATCTAAATGAATATAGCCTTAAGCATGATCAGTTATTATAGTGATGCAGGATTTAGCAAACACAACCTTCTCTCAAACGAATCGGTATCTTAAGTATTTTTGCGGTATTTTCTTGTCATCGGGATGTTTGTATGCAGAATAGTCGGTACAGGATGTTCTCTGGGAAAGTGGTAAAGGGAAAGTGTTTTTCAGTACAGTCTGTCTGTAATTTGTGCATGTGTGTGAAGGGATTGGCCTCTGAATTTGACGTGACGAGTGAACGATTATTACAGACTTGAACCAGCTGGGGCTAAAATCTTCTTTGCATGACTGTCTTTTGAGGACTTGGGCAAATGTGTGTCTCTACTTGCCCTCATGCATCTGTCATTGGTATAAATTAGTATGTTTATGCTTGAGCTTATATTGTATGAAGCTCATAAAAGTATTGTGTTGTTAGCTATTGAAGCCTTTTACACCATGAATTCTGAGTTTGCATTTCACAATTCTTACTTTTCTCAGTGTTCTGAGTTGAAATCTCATACAGTTTTGAGGTAACATCTCGGTTCTAATAAATTCTGAATCACGTAATTCAAAGCTAATTAGGTTTGAGTTTACCTTCTATTTTTTGGGAATATTAACCATGAGTGTGTGCTTTTTGTCCATGTGAACAAATTGTCAGAAAAAAGTCGGAATTGCAAGACGTAAACTGAGAGTTCCAAGAAAACAAACGTCTGAATTATGATAAACCAGCAATTTTGAGAAAAATATCATAATTTAAGATTTAACTAAAAAAAAATTGAGTCAGAATTGTGAGAAAGTCAGAATAGTGGGATAAAATGTCAAGGAGATCCATAGGAGCTTTCATGTCTTTGCTCTATTGCTATAGCTTGACATAATTATTATATGTGACCCTGGACCACAAAACCAGACTTAAGTGTAAATTTTTCAAAATTGAGATTTATACATCATCTGAAAGCTGAATAAATAATCTTTTCAATTGCGAGGACGACGACACGAGATACAACTATTTGCAACTATAGGGTGCAAAAAATTGCCTTTAAAGTTGTCCAAATGAAGTTCTTAGCAATGCATATTGCTAATCAAAAAAATTACATAGGTTTTGATTACATGTACGGTCAAGAAATCTTCCACAAAATACATCCCCCTTCATGGAACCTGATCTTTACTTCAATCTCCTAATTTTTTTGGCCCCATACCATACTATCCATTAATAAAAGGAAAAAAAATCACATTCATTTTGATCCCCATAACAATGTATTTTTGGCCTATGGCTACAACTATACCCAGGAATTAAATTACTGTCATTTAGCAGACGCTTTTATCCAAAGCGACTTACAAATGAGGACAATAAAAGCAGTCAAAACTAACAAAAGAGCAACAATATATAAGTGCACATGACAAGTCTCGGTTAGCCTAACACAGTACACGTAGCATGGTGTATGTATATACACACACACACACAAACACACACCAAACACACACACACACACACAACAACGACAACAAAACGTAGTACAATAGAATAGAAAAATTAAATAATTGTTTTTTAAATAAAAAAAATAGAAAAAGTAGAATTATAATAGAATAGAAAGTGTTAGAGTTAGTGAGTATACCAGTTGGGAACAGTTAATGAAAAAGTCTGTGTAAGGTGATTTTTTGCCTCTTTGAGATGGCACAATAATGTGTTGTTCACTTGCAGAACGCAAGCGTCTAGAGGCACATAACTCTGAAGTAGTGAATTTAGGTAAAGGGGTGCAGAGCCAGTGGTGGTTTTGTAGGCAAACATTAATGCCTTGAATTTAATGCGAGCAGCTACTGGTAGCCAGTGCAAAATGATGAACAAAGGTGTGACATGAGTTCTTTTCGGCTCATTAAAGATTAAACTTGCAGCGGCATTTTGGATTAATTGTAGAGGATTGATAGAAGTGGCTGGAAGACCTGCCAATAGAGCATTGCAATAGTCCAGCCTGGATATAGAACAAGAGCTTGAACAAGGAGTTTTGTTGCATGTTCTGAAAGAAAGGGCCAGATCTTCCTAATGTTGTATAAAGCAAATCTGCAAGATTGCAGGAGCGGGCTGTTTTAGCAATGTGGTCTGAGAAATTTAGCTTATCATCAATCACAACTCCAAGATTTCTAGCTGTTTTTGAAGGAGTTATGGTTGATGAGCCTAACTGGATGGTGAAATTTTGATAAACTAATGGGTTTGTTGAAACCACAAGCAGTCCTGTCTTAGCCAGGTTGAGTTGAAGGAGATGGTCCGTCATCCAACAAGAAATGTATGTTAGACAAGCTGAGATGCGAGTAGCTATCGTTGGATCATCAGGATGGAATGAGAGGTAGAGTTGAGTGTTATCAGCATAGCAGTGATATGAAAAGCATGTTTCTGAATGACAAAACCTAGTAATGCCATGTAGACAGAGAAGATAAGTCGTCCAAGAACTGAGCCCTGAGGCACCCCAGTATATCCCGATCCGCAAACCCTGTGCGACCCATTGGACACCTGACCTCTCCAAGATATCTTGAAGGACCTATCTGATAGGTAAGACTCTAACCACTGGAGTGCAGTTCCTGAGATGCCATTTTCAAATAGGGTTGACAGGAGAATCTGGTCTTACGTGCGTCAAAAGCAGCAGACAGATCAAGCAAAATAAGTATAGAAGATTTTGAAGCCGCTCTTGCCAGTCTTAGGGCATCAACAACTGAGAGCAAGGCAGTCTCAGTCGAATGTCCACTTCTGAAGCCAGATTGGTTGCTGTCCAGGAGGTTGTTCTGTGTGAGAAAGGCAGAGACTTGGTTGATCACAGCTCGTTCAAGTGTTTTTGCAAAGAAAGGTAGAAGGGAATACTGTAGTTCTGTAGTTCTCTAAAAGAGTTGGGTTAAGAGTGGGTTTCTACGAGCCTGTTTAAATGTTGAGGGAAAAACAACAGTGTGAAGGGATGTGTTAATGCACCCGTGATCTCATGATAATTCATATGTATTTTACGTAAAATGTGGTTCTATAAAACGTACATTTACTTACGTTTTTACAGGCACTAAAACGTACAAATACTGACGTATTTTTGTCTGGACCTTTGTCTAGTTGTCTGTACAAATACTTACGTATTTTCAGAATTTAAATGTACAAAACTGACGTATTGACGGCACCTAAAAATGAATCCTTATTAATATTAAAATCGCGGCATTAATTTTATTATTAGTTGTTTTATCAATTACCTTGTTTTCAATTGCATTATTAAATTATTTAATTATGAAATTATAACATTTCATTTTGTTGTTATGATTTCTGCTGCCAGCTTGTTTCCAAGAACATGCCTACATAATGTAAAACAAGACTTCACTTTAAACCTTAAAATAAAAAAAATTTCTGCAATCGTTTAACCTTTACTTGTCATGTAATGTTTACTTTGATTGCTATGGGCCACGAAAGGCGTTTTCTCCGACGTGCTGTGACTGACAATAGAACCATAAAATAGAATACACCAAAAACTGCAACATAATTACAAAAGGATCAATTTTATTTGTGCGCTGTAATCAAAATCTTCCGAATCCATAGGACTGCGAGGAACAGACCCAAATCCAAACCTTTATTCGGCGATCTTCATCTCCATCCAGAGCAGCGAGTCCAGTGACCGTAAGCAGCAAAGCCCGCGCTGACTGACACGCTCTTACAAATTCAAATGTTGTCGCTTCAAACGACAGGTTTTACGGCAGGATAATCGAACGCTCATTGGCTCTCGCCTGCATTCGTCACAGATTGCGACAAGCCGTGTTTCTGGTGAGGTGTGTTTGAATGATGCGCACGCACCTTCACGAGTTCACGGAGTGGATCGGGAAAATTATCTGGATAATATTTTCAGCGATTAACAACATAAATTCTGCTCTGGATGACACAAACCTACTGTATTCCGCCAGAGAGGACTGCGGGTGCAACGCATCCTCATTTGGATTACTTTTAGTAATTTTGACATTTTTGCAATAAATGAATTATTGTAATTGTATTTATCTATCTGTCATGTTTTTCTTATACTGTACAGAAATGTTTAGGTTTATAGGTAGGAGTGGAATTAGCGACTATAAAAATATTTTAATGCTATATTGTTACTAAAATGGTTATTTTCCTGCGTATTTCAGTCATTTGCGTTTTATATCCTTTTATATTCACTATATGGGTAGGTTAAGGGGTCTAAAATCTAAATCGCTTATTAATAAAAATGCATATTCGCTGTTTAAAATGGGTAGGTTTAGGTTTGGGGGCAGGTTAAGGGGTCAAAATCTAAATCGCTTATTGATAAAATGATAAAAATGTATTGATACGAATATCTTGATGATATAAAAGATACGTAAATATTTTTACGTTTTTAGCTAAAAATACGTAGCGATTTGAACGTTTTAAAAATTGAAATACGTCTAAATTATACGTTTTAGCATTAATAAAAACGTACAAACGTGTACGTTTTGTGCTTGTAAATGTTACGTATTAATACCTACGTATAAACATGAGACCAGGCTGGTTAATGATGTGAGTGAGTGCAGGTACAACGGCAGGAGAAATGGCTTGAAGGAGATGAGATGGAATAGGATCAAGCGGACAAGTAGTAGGATGATTGTAAAGGATGAGTTTAGAGACTTATGCCTCAGAGAGTGGAGAGAAGGATGAAAACGAGTGTATGTTTGCTGGTAAGATGTGTTTGACAGTTTGTGGTGTGGCAAATTGTGCACTGAGGTTTGTAATTTTATTAATGAAGAATGTGGCAAAGTCGTCAGCTGTTAGAGTTGATGAAGGAGGGGGAGGAGGAGGACAAAGGAGGGAGGAAAATATTTTAAAGAGCATTTAGAGAGTTAGGCGAATTGTTAATTTTGATGTGATAGTATGTCCTTTTAGCAGTGAAAACATGAGCAGAGAAGGAAGAGATGAGTGACTGACACACATTAAGGTCAGTAAGATTTTGTGATTTGCGCCACACCCTTTCAGCAGCTCTGAGCTTAGAACGATACTCACGGAGAACATCAGATAGCCAAGGGGCAGAAAAGGTGGTACGAGCTGGCTTGAAAGACAAGGGGCAGACAATGTCTAAACAAGACGTAAGAGTGGAGCAGAAAGTATCAGTAGCACTGTTAACATCAAGAGATGATAACTGTTCAGGGGAAGGAAGCAAAGATGAAACCATAGCAGATAGCCGGGAGGGTGAGAGAGTGAGCGTAGGTTACGTCGAAAAGTGACATGTGTAGGGGTATGTGTTGTGTCAGGAACCATGTTGAGGTTAAGAGTGAGGAGGAAGTGATCCGAGGTGTGCAGTGGAGTAACCAGTACATGATCAGTGGAGCAGTGTCGTGTGTAAATAAGGTCCAGTTGGTTGCCTGATTTGTGAGTAGCCATAGTTAACACTCGCTTGAGATCAAAAGAGGCAAGCAGAGTGTGGAAGTCTGCAGCCTGACGATTATCTAGGTGGATGTTGAAGTCTCCAAGCGTAACTAGGGGAGTACCATCCTCAGGAAAGGTTAAGACTTAAGACTGGTTTTGTGCTCCAGGGTCACATATGTTCTCATTGGCTGGTTCTGCATTCAGACGACGTCTGAATTTTCTTTTCACAATTTCTGAAATCTCAACCAAGCAGAACAATGCGTAACAATCTACTGTTGCCAGATATTGGTTACCAAAACTCACCTGAATGCAGTTGATGTCAAACTAGCTCAACTACTGTAAATCAAATTAAGAAAAAGAAAAATGTTAAATTTTCATGTTTTTTGTATTCACCCACTTTTTTTGACACACACAGTACACATCTGGCAACATGAGATAAAGACGTAGCTACCATAACAGTTACAAAGATTAATAAAATCAGGAAATTAATCTCCAAATGGAGATGTTACTGCATACTCGGTTGAAATAGTACAACCCAGAAGGCTTTGCTGCGCCTGCTCTCTGCCAGGCCTCAGGCTGGCACCAGCCTGCTAGTATTTTAGGGAATCCCCTGCTTTGTGCGGGTGGCTGAACTACTTTGGGAGTCATAATAACAGGGATGATTTTCTCCCATGATGCAGTCCAGCTGTCTGAGTGCATTTCATTTCACCACAGACACACTGAGGAGCAGATGCATCAGAAGACCAGCTTTAGTTTCACACAAACCCACACACAAAGCTAACAGCAGATGCAGAACCAAGGTATCCACCCTTAAAGGTTTTGTTTAGTCATCCCAGGATATGGCATAAGCACTTTAACACACAGTATGTCCGTTTAAAAAAACTAAAACTACTGCTGATCAAGAGGAAAACAATTTTACCCATATTTTGTCCTCCAGCATAAAGTATTAAACTTATATGTGCAAAGATGCTTACACACTAGAGAAAGCTCTGACAGAGCATTTGATGAATATGCATTTTGAGGATGTGGAAAGAGCAATGTCAGTTTTAAACCAGGCAGGAATAAAGCATATTGATTTCTGAAAGCACTTTTCTCAACTTTCAGTTGCAGTGACAGGGTGTCACTTTTGCAAAGGCTTGAGAGTTTAGAAAATAGATTGAGCCTAGATTTTGGGGGGAAATGTTTTTATAAAAAAATAAGCAAGCAAAAAAACATCTGGAGACCACAATACAGACATGGTGAAGAACTCGAATCTAGAGAACAAACAGGTTCCATAAAATGTCAAAATTTAGTTTGTCATTGTTTTGCATCAGTCAGACTTTTGCCTGTTTTTGGTTCAAAATAACTAAATGTAAAACCACTTGTTTAATTGATTATCTTCAGTTTCTAACCTTTCAGATGTCATCAGTGTTCTTTTTTTGTCCTCAGATCAATAATAAGGCGTGTGGGAGTGTATCTGTACCTCGTGAAGTGGCTCAGGACGCACAGAAGGTTCAGGAACTGGTGCTGAACAGCCCGCTGGGTGCCCGTCTGCTCTCCGAGCGTGTCATTAAGAAGGCCATCCTCTCGCCCAGAACGGCCCTCATCTACTTCCTGGGGGACGAATGACATGATGTGCCTTACAGGAGTTCTGATTTCAGAAAGGACCGTACGTGAAAAGACTCTGATATCCACAGAGCCATTTTTTGTACCCAGCCCCACCTCTCAGCCCTCGTCACCTCAGACTCCAGGCCGGTCTGGCGGTGTTAGTGTTTTGTAGCGAGCTATTTCTGAACGCCCAGTTTTAGCCTGACATTACAACACCTCTGCTCTGACAGACCTGCTCTCCCTGAAATGGAGATGTGGAGGTCATGCTGTGCTTTCAGACAACAGTGGGATTCCTGCTGGGTCTCATAACCAGCGTCTCATCAAACACTCATTTACTGTAGCTGGCTCACTGTCCTGTTTCTTTAGTTTTTTAACATCCTGGCTGTGGTGTTAGCCCTTTACGAAAAAGAAGTTTATTCAAGTGTGCTATTAGTATACTTCTTTTAAACTAAAAAATAGTAAAGTATACTTTGTCTACTTTTTATGTACTTCTCAGAAATGGGTTTTATGTACTTCTCAGAAATATACTTAAAATGACTTTTAAGTATACTTGACTTATACTTAGAAAAAGTCTAAATATATTTGAGCTATACTTGTGTTCCTAGAATCCGTGTTTTCATTGTTATACTGTAGGGGCGCTTCTGTGCAGAATTTCCAAAAACAAAAAACACAGTGAAGAGAAGAAGAAACCGAAAAACTGATGCTTCCCTGGTATTCTACACACGATCATCAGACATTATAAAACAGCACAAAAATGTGTAAAGTTGATGTCTTGTAATGTCGGACCAATGACGATGGGGGGTAAAATGACTGTCAAGCTTTGGCGTGTTGATCGACTCCATCTACGTTTTAATTATCATTCTGAATCCAATTCATAGACTTTTTTCAACTTTTTGTTCAAAATGTTTATTTCTTTTTTATTATGTATGAAACTTACCCACATTCAAGTGTTTAACAAAAGAATGCATGAAGCTAGATTAAAATGTTTTTGTTTACAAGCAGATACCCTGTTCTTTCTTTTGATGTTTTGTATGTTCAGATATGCATATAACAAAATATATACAAATTAATACTAAATAGGGACATAGTAGTATACTTAAAGTAAGATGTAAAGTTCACTTAAAGAAAACTAAATACTAAAGAAATACTAAACTAGTAGTTTACTGAGACTTACTTCAAAGTGTACTAAAAATGCTACTACAAGTATTTCATTCTAGAAAAAGTAAAAGTAGTTCACTTTTAGTATAGCTGCAGTACAAGCTAAAAAATATTGTTGTAAACTAGTTGTGTACTTAAAGTTTACTACTGTTATACTTAAAGCATACTTAAAAGTATACTTTTATATACTAGAAAGTGGGCCAATTTAGTCCCAAGGAGTATTGAAATAGTACACTTACAAGTATACTACTAGTACACTGATATTTGTATACTTGCTACATAAAGTATACTTAATAAAATAAACTTGAAGTATACTACTTTTTGGTAAGGGAGAGCACGTACACACTGAAGATCACACAATGTCAAACACTGTCAAGCAAATGATTTCAGTGGGGACGCTGCATCACAAGTACACTGAGAATTTTTTTTTTTAGGGTGAGGTAGAAAACAATAACAATTTACACTAAAACAAAATTTGAGAAATTGTTGATGCAACTCTGTGCATCTACGTATTAACCAATAAGAATGACTTCCAACATACTTATTTACACATATACACATTTCTATGCATCAATGCGCATGCGCTTTTACCAGTTTATGCTTTGATAATAAACAAGCAAGTAAAGTTTGGAGTGGATCTTTGGATAAAAGCATCTGCTAAATGAATAAATGCAAATGCAAAGCAGAAATAAAATGGCATCATAAATAGTGTTTTTCAAGCCATTTCATATAATGCACATGCACATTAAAGTCGCTAACTGAAGTCGGGTCAGATTTTTTTTGCCCAAATTGCGACTTGCATGTGACTGAAGCGGTTTATCAACAAAAAAAAAGTAGGACATAGACTTGATTCTGTGCATCGGTTGTTGATTGGATGGAGGCAGATCTGAATTTGTTTAAAAGTCTTAGTGTTTTTTGTCTGTATGATGGTCAATGGTGACCAAAACTGGTAACAAAAACAGGTGTGAGTAAATAAATGATTACAGAATTTTAATTTTTTCATAGTAATACTAGATAAATAATATAAGTACACTGTAAAAATTATTTTTCTCTACATAAAAGAAAGATTATTAGAGTATGTTTCCAAAGAAAATGCCATTTCAGTCTTTCTACTTAAAAAAATGTTCTTGATGTTTCTAAGTATTTGTAAGTATTATTTTCTAGCAATTTCTGAGTGAAAAGAGTTTCAAAGTAGGCCTAATCCGTTTTTTTTAAGTGTACACAATAGGCATAATTATGGAAGCCCGTTTCCGCCACTAACTAAAAAATAAAACAAGGTAATTGTGACTTTTTATCTCACAATTCTGACTTTTCAGAATTGTGTGACACGCAATAGCGAGTTATAAAGTCAAAACTGTGAGTTATAAAGTCACGCAATTCTGACTTTCTTTTTTTCTCGGAATTGGGAGTTTATATACTTTATAAATCGCAATTCTGAGAAAAAAAGTCATAATTGTGAGATACGAACACACAATTTTGAGAAAAAAAGAAAGTCAGAATTGCGTGATATAGCTAAATTCGCAATTCGGAGAGAAAAAAAGGTCATAATTGCGATTTTTTTATTTATTTTTTCCTCGCAATTCTGCTTGATATCTGCATTTTACTTGATATAAACTCGCAATTGTGAGAAAAAAAAAAAGTCGTAATTGTAAGATATGAACTCGCAATTGTGAGAAAAAAAGAAAGTCAGAATTTCGAGATCGCAGTTGCGAGAAAAAAAACTCGCAATTCTTACTTTATAACTCGCAATTGCGTGTTATAAAGTCAAATATAAGGTATTGCAAGATATGAACTCGCAATTCTGAGAAAAAAAAGTAAGAATTGTGAGGTAAAAAGGTCACAATTACCTTGTTTTATTTTTTATTCAGTGGCAGAAATGGGTTTCCATACATAATAGATATGATCAAAAATGTATGTTCCAAATAATCTATAGCAATAAAATGGAATCATACATTTTGGGTGAACTATCCTTTTAATTTTAATTTAATGAGCCTGACATCTGAAACCATATTTCCATTTTTAGTGAAACCATAGAACAATTATCTGAAGGTAACGAATAGATCCCTCTTTTATAGGATTACTGTTAGACAGCTTTAGGAATGCCCATCATTCCCTTTGGAAATGAGAACGGAGAGACTTGAGTCATCACATTTCAACACCGGAATAATTTGGCCCCATTTTCTCAGTCTGCAGCCCAACCCAATGACACAACGCACACCGACACCGCGCTCGAGTTAGCGCCTCGCTGAATGGAGTTGGACTGTGTTGCTTTATGTGTTGAGTGTCTGACCTTCTCCAAATGCATCAGAGAGTATGTTTCTCAGTACTTGAGTGAACAATAAGTTGGGAATGGGCATAAAGGAAGCCTTTCATGACAAATGAAGTGTTATGCCTTTAGGGTATTGATGTCCTGGGACAGTCGCTGACAGTACCTCTGTTTGGAAACATTTTTTGCCCTGTTACTCAGTAACCACACATAATTCAGCCTGAAATCGATCCCCTCTGCTGTCCCTTATGGCCTTATATAAGTGACTTACTAATAAAACACTGTAGAATAATTTCCCAGAAGTCTTTAAAAAGAGGAAGGGATTTTTTTTTGTCCCAGATGACTTGATATTTTTAGAGTATTCATTTCCTGTGTGTTGTGTCTTTTCATATTGTGTTACTGCATTCACATTAGTGATCTAGTTTCATTTATTAGTTGTGTTTGCTAAAGCAAGCAGCACTATTACTATTTGAATACTTAAGGTTAAAGAGATAGTTCACCCAAAAATGAAAATGCTGTCATTTACTCACCCTCATGTCATTCCAAACCTGTAAGACGTTCTTTGTTCTGTGGAAATATGAAACAAGATATATAGAGAAACGTCTCACAATGGAAGTCAGTTGTAACCAAAACGTTTGGTTACCAAGAATCTGAACAAATCCTTATACCTAAGTATTCAACTTTGGCACAACTCTTCGTACAGTTTCTTCAAATCGTGTAACTTGTTAAAGGGAGGTGTGTTATTATTTTTCTAAAGAATCAGATGATTGATTATTACTTGGCAAGTGATAAAACAGGCAAACCAAAATCACCCAAAGTGGAGTCCTAAGAACATGTACTATTGACAATCAGGGATTCAAAATCTAAATTAAACTTATAAATAAGACCTTTAAGCACATAATTTTATGTCAAATATGTAAAATATTTAACATTCTGCAGTATTTGTATGTTATTAAATAATAAAGTATTATAACTGATCATGCAAATTTTCAGATTTTCTTGCTTTGATTGAAGCACAAAATATGTTTTGCATGATGGAAAACATGATAATCAGGAAATTCTAAATTTCACATAGATTTTTAAAATCAACTTTTCACTCAAATTTATACTCACACCATAACAGCTCTCAGACGGTTAGAGCCAACTGTTTGTCAGTTCTGGTCTACAATAATGCATAACCACTGTCAGCAGCTCTACAGTGGCCCCAAAAAGTATTTGGACACATTTGGTGACACTTACGAATGTCTGAATGTTGTTGCAGATACAAAATATCTAACCAATTGGAATTTTGTTTCAAGAAAGATAGCAAGAGAACACTGTTCAAGAAAAAATTTTTTTTTTAAAAGCTGGGTTGATAAAACAAGTCTCAAAGTGAAGAGAGGTGTGAAAAATTGGAACATATGTTCATATGTGACGAACAACACTTGTGTAAACATGAAGGTAAACTGACTAAAAATCACTGTCACAGTAGTTAATGAAAAGTCATAAAATGAAGAAGTAGTTTTAACCTTGTGCGGTCTTCGGTCACCGGAGAATTTTACATTTTGAATTTTTTTAAATCGTAGCTTCACCAGAATGGTACGAAACTTGGTGACTTTTGTGGCACTTGGTATGTGAACAGAAAAAAAATTTGAGGGCATGATTAGAAGAAGCTAAGTGGTCGTAAAAAAAAAAATAGTCACACTCATGGTCTTCGGTCAAAAATGACCGACCACAGTTAATGAATGGGAAATGGGGGGGGGGAAAGAAAATACAGAACATTTTTGTGTGTACAATCTACAAACCCCCCACAATGCAAAAATTGCACAGCAATGAAGGGGTGAAACTCTAAAACATCTAGAGTGCAAAATCAACATACCAACTCACATACGCACACACACACCTATGAACCGGTGTGACTGTAACACTGCAACTATGTAAAATAAAATCAATAATTAAACTACAATGCAGTAAAAAAAAGTGTAGGAAGGGGTTACGCTCTAAAACATCAAGAGTGTAAAACAGATACATCCACTCACTCACTCACACACACTTACTTACACACACTCACAGACACACGCATACAGAATTATACATACTCAAATGAATTGGTATGGCTATAACCATATAGCCAAAATGAGTCAGAAAACTGAAATAAGAGGTTGAAATCAGATCAAACCCAGAAGGATTAAGCTCTGATAAAACATTTCTGTTCATTTTTGTTACATTTTATAGAATTTTAATGTTTTGTGTAAAAAAAATGCTTTCTGTGTTCAGGTTTAAATGTAGTAATAATAATGCAAAAACCTACACTTCAAATCAACATTTAACACAACAAAAAATATAAACCTTGACAAAAAGTAGTCTTTGAGAATGCCTTAATATACATTTAAATCCACAACCTAATAAAAGTAAACAATGATGTATAAAAACAACTAGGGAATTCACAAGCCTCTCTATAGAGTCCTATACAGGAATCTAGTGGTTACAGGTTTTTCTTTTTCCTTTTTGATGCTCACCAGGAGGTGCTATTTTAAAGGCATAGTCTCTATTTTAATCTGAAATACTGCATTAATTGAAAAATAATTTTAAAAAATGTGAAAAAAAGTGTACTATTTTCAATGGGAAAAATTGATCATAATTATTGCATAAATATTAATTAGTACCATAAAATTCTCTCAAAATACAAAAGAAAAAATATTATTGAACAAAAATATATTAGATTTATTTTACTGAAGAAGAAAAAAAGTTACATTTCAGGTGTCCGGTCACTTTTGACCGCGAAGACCATGAGTATGACTCCCAAATGAGGAGCACAAGAGAAAAAATTACAGTATTTTTATGCAAATGACACTTGCTTTTATTTGTAGCTAATGCAAACCCATTTTAAGTGTCCACATAATTTAAGGGACTACTACATGTAATGTTACTGGACGTGTGAGGTGTGTGCTTAGGGGAAAGCATGTCTGCATGCTGCAGATAATGTTGCTGTGTAGGAATGTTTGGCTTGTGGAGTTGATCACATGAGTCGTGTTATCCCTCACTTCACTTTCCTCTTCACAACATCATGGTTTGGTTTGGCCACTGGAACTCTCTGAAATGTCTTCAGATGGGACCTGTAAGGCTGATCAGCATGGCGCTGTGATCTCCGTTAACCACCAAACACGTGTATGATGTATAGTTTTACATTGTGACGCATTTGAATATTATGCATCGAGTTATGCTTTGAAAGATTTGAAAGCTATAAAGAGGAAAGACTGTCAGTGAATAACTGACATTTTGGTTTGTTCATCACAGAGATGAATGACTTCAAGAATTGGAATATAGCTATAGTGCATGTACTTTTATAAGCCCGCATGAAAATGCGTATAAATAGCACGCCAAATAAAAACGAAAACTCGTGGTATTGATATGCAAAAATGGACTTTGGCGTACATATGATACGCATGTGTTTGGCGTGCATATAATACGCAGTTTTTGCGTGCATATGATACGAAATTTGTTGGCGTGCATATGATACGCATCTACCCCACAACCCTAAACCTACCCATCACGTAGCATATGCACGCCAAAGTCCATTTTTGCGTATCAATACCACGAGTTTTGGTTTTTATTTGGCGTACTATTTATACGCACTTCCATGAGATCGGGTTGGATTATGATGTCTTTGCCTTTTTGAAATGCATTTGGAAAATGTATAAACATGAATTTTTAGGGGACCATCTCCTAACAGTAAATTCACTAATTAAATGAAAACCTTTCATATAGCCTATGCATTTTTTTTTTAATCTATCCATTCATTCATAGCCCAGGCTGAATCAGGCTCGTTTTTTTTATGATAACACTGGAGTTTTGCTCCAGGTCAACAGACCAAGTTGACTCTCCAAGTAACCATCTCAAATTAACCGTTAGATGTAAAATTCACTATAATATATAAAATGAAATGCTGGATTATTTCCACACGTCTTGTGGTGAGCAAATGATCTTCAGTGTAGACTACTTTAATCATGTGAAGTTACAAGGCAACCACACGACAGCAGAGAGTCTTTACACGTCTCTTTCAAGTACAAGCTCTCTAAACCCCAAAAAGACTGATCTTGGTTATTTAGTTTAGGGATCCGTGTGAATAACCTGCACGCGGACGCTGTTTTCCTCTTGGCGCGCTCGTGAACTGCACAGCTGGTCTCGCGCTCTCGCGCTTCTTCATTCCCGGCGGGACTCGCTCAGTTTCTCTCAGTGAGCAGAAGAGTTGACTAATTAAACTCGCTGTCGTCCACTCTGGAGTAGACTTCGTTAGATGTTAGAGTTTAGGTCGAGTTTCGGGCGATTTAAACGGAGAGCTGCCTCCGAAAATTACAAGAGCAGTTCTGTGGGTGTAGCCTACGTTTCCTTTCACTCAGCTGTTAGTTCGTTTCATAGATTTTCCTTCTTTTTGTCGCTGTCTACAGTTAGTTTTATTTACAGGTTGAGAAAATGCCGATAGGTTTTTCGTCGAAATAGCTTTCCCGTCACGCTTGGCCACGGGTCGGCTATTTTAGTGGCTTTAATCTGTGTCGTGTGATGTTTGCTGTGTGGAAACCTAAACTCTTGACTTGGCTTTTGCAGTTCTGACTGATCTTACTGGTGGCGTTTCACAGGTGAATAAGTTTGGACAGCTGTTCCCCATCAGTTTCCCATCTTCAATGGTTTGTCTAAATTTACCACTGGAGATCCTCCGCTGACAAGTCGTTAAAACTTTCTTTCTGAGTGTTTCATTTCGTGTTTCCAGTTGCAAACATGGATAAATACGACGATTTGGGACTTGAGGCGAGTAAATTCATCGAGGACTTGAACATGTATGAAGCATCGAAGGACGGCTTATTTCGCGTGAAGAGAGATGCGGGAAACAACCCGGATTTTGAAGAAACCAGAAAAGTTTTTGCCTCAAAGATGACCAAAATACACATACAGAAGCAGCAGGAGGAGATGGCAAGAAACAGTCTGGCAGCAAGGATCAATGGAAGTCATTCAAAAGTGTCAGATAACACATTTTACACCAAAGACAGACCACCCATCAATAGTTATAGGCAGGGTGGTGAAGCAGCAGCCAAACCACCCATCATGTCTGGACCAGTGGTTGGCACTGCCAGTGTGACTCCATACATATCTTATGAAGGACAAAAGCATCATTCGGCCAGCTTACCTGATGGATCCAGCAACAGGGCTTATGACTTTAAGGAGACTGGGAATGCTGTTAACCCAATACCAGTGCCAGCCCGATCGGCACCCTCTACCAGCCCCCCTGGCACATGGGCATCAAGAAGCGGTTACCTGTCTCAGACGCCATCGTCTCCTTTCTCAAACAGTTCCTCCTCTTCTAGCTCACCTGGAGCGGGTCAGAATTATTCCCTAGTGTCTCAGGGATTCCCTCAAACAGGGAAGTCTCCCTCTCAGTCGCCCACAGGAACGTACAGGGATGCATATCACCAGCCTCAACAGGTTAGCCCTGGTCAGCACTGCCAACCAAACTCTGCCCAGTGGCCTGCCAGTGGACTGACATATCAAAACGGTGGAGCTCATAATATTGGCACCCCCTCCCCTACCCAGGTGACCCAACCTCCATTGTCCAATGGAGGGAAGCAAGGTGAGCCATCCCAACCCAAGAGCTCTGCACCCGGTAACCCGACAGTGCCCGCTTTTACCCCTGTTGAGTCGCCCCATGATGAGTCTTCCAGCCCTTCTCGGGCGCTCAAGCTGCCATGCCAGACCCTCCATGTACAGACAGATCAGGGGCCGACTGCGGCTGAAATAAAATTAGAAGCTCTAACTGAACGTCTGGAAAAGGAGATGGACGCCCAGCCAAAGGCTGAGTACTTTGGTAAGCACAACGTGATCACTGCCAGTTTTGTGTTTTTATATATATCTTTTTCACATCTGCAATTGTGTTTAGCAGCTTGCTGATTGAAAAACCCTCTGCCTGTTTCCACTTGACCTTCACTCTATATGTGTGTGTCTGTGTGGTTCTTGCCACAATGAGCCGTACATTCAATTGTATGTGAGTGTGTGAAATAACGATGTAGCCTAGATCCCTGTTACCAGTGCTTTTCCAGGCTTTTTCCTTTCCAGAAGCTATTCCTGGACCTGATTTTTTTCTAATCTGTTGTTAATTTCTTTTATTTCGTTACATTTCAGTTATCAAAGGCAGACTTTGCTGTTACCTCTTCTTTTTTTTTTTTATTGAGCTTGACCGTGATCTGTGGGAGTATGTTCAAGCTAATGGATATTTCTCACACTAAGGAAAGATTCCTCCCTGTTGCATGGTGCCCGCTGTGGTTTGGAATGACGTGAGAGTGATTAAATCATGACAGAATTGTCTTTTTTGTGTGAACTATCCCTTTACCATGATGCAAAAAGAGTGAATTTCAGCCAGTGTCTTTATAGTTTTATGTTGGTCAATTTTCACAGTTTTTTGTCCTCAAAGTTTTTTTTTTTTTTTCCTTTGGAAAGCCATATTTTCATATTTTGTCTGAACAATCAACACCAAGGTACTCAAGTACAACCCATCCAATGGTCTGTACTGTGATTATTCACAGCCTCTGCTTCAAATTAAATATGCCATCTATCCTGAGTGAGGTTCATAAACAAGTGTAACACCGTGAAGCCTAAGTAGACTTCTAAAATACGTAAAGAAAACGTGGGTGGTCTCTGTGTGAGAGTCACCACATGACAAAAGGCCATGTAAGAAGGAGCCGAATATCATTTGGAACCTATTAATGAGCCTATGCTCCTAAACTAGTTCAGTATGCCAGCTTTAATGGCTAACAGAAGAAGCTGACAAGTGTTGACATCTGATGTGCTTGTCTTCACCGTTTCCTCTGTGTTCTTGAAAGTGTAGTCTCTGATGGTGCATTGAGCAACGTTTTATTGTTTTCCTTGTCTTAATATTCATACTTAGGATATGCATTGAGATATCAGTGCAGAATAGTTCCCTGCTGGAAAAGCATATAGAGCCATCATAGAGTGTGTGAACTGTACTTCGGCTTGACAGTGTGTCTGTGTGTCTCTCTCTCTCTCTCTCTCTCTCTCTCTCTCTCTCTCTCTCTCTCTCTCTCTCTCTGATTCATACTAGAACATAGATTGAGTGACAAATGCTCTCTTTGGCCTTGCATGAACGATTTTTCGTATACTGAGGAGTGGGTGAATAAAGTACATTATTTTCATCGTCAACCCCACTCAGCCTTGAAAACGTCAAATATCATTCAGGCCATAACAAGTATCTTTTGGATAGTAGTAGGGCTGCAAAATGATTAATCATGATTAATCGATTAAAAATAAAAGTTTGTTTACATACTATATGTTTGTGTTCTGTGTATATTTATGTATATATAAATAAACACACGTGATATATTAAGGTTTTTTTTTTTTTTTTTTTTTTTTTTTTTAAAAAAAAAAAATAGATACAATAAATTATACAAGGGGTACATACAATACATACGGGAATATTTGTTAAAATATATACATGTGTGTGTATTTATATTAGGCGTGGAACGGTTCAACTTACTCACAGTTTGGTTTGTATCACGATTTTAGAGTCACGGTTTCGGTACGGTTCGGTATGTGCTATGTTAAGGCAAAAACTATACTGTCAAATAAAAATAAAGAAAATAAGTATAATCTATCTAACTACAAGCAACAGCACAGATAAATACAATAGAGTAAAGATACAAAAAAAATAAACAGTGATTTTCAGTTTCAGGTAGGTGTAACATTAGTTTTCAGGTACAGAAATTTAATAAAGTAATGAAATGTAAAACAGCATTGCATATTTGACAGTATAAATTAAAGATTAATCTTTATTAAAGTTACAAAAGCTATTCAATCAAGAGCAGTGAGTGATTTCTTTGTTGTTGCTGTTTGATTAATATTAAGGAAGTGCTGTCACTTTAAGAGAACACACTGATCCAGTACATTCACTATGTCTGCTATAGGATACTTACTAAGACGGGCCAGATTTGTCCATTTAAACACAATACTTCAGAGAGAGCTTAATATTTGCACGCCTTGTGAGGCGCTTCGGTCTTCGGATGAGCGCACGCACAAATCTTCTCACTGCACACGCGAGCTCGCGTCCTCTGGCTCTTAAATGCTTAAACTGGCAAAGCTTAAATGAGTTTAGTTTAAACACAGATATCAACGTGTGCTGTTCAGGTCTCACCTGTGTGTGCGTGCTATCAGCACCCGGGTGATGATGGAATAAATGACTGCTCATATTCCAGCATACGGCATTCGCATTGAACAAGAGTGAATGGTTTGTCCACTTTTTTCCCCCCCCATCGCTGTTGTCGTAATGTATTGGGAAGCCAGAATGCGCATCCATCAACATAAACATACATTAGCCGAACCTGTTTGTTTTACGTGTTATTTATAGCAAACCATATTACAGATGCGTTGTCAGATTAAAGTTGAACCGCGGTCCTAGTGCATGCCGAACCATGTGTGGAGAACCGTACGGTTAGATTTTTTTTTTCCGCGAACTGTTCCACACAATTTTATATATACATAATAAATATACATCATAAACAAACATATAGTATGTAAACATAAACTTTCATTGCGATTTTACAGTATATATTCTGCTTATATTAATGGGAGTTGTGTAAATACCGCCAAAGGACCCTATTCACAAATTGTGATGACGTTTCCAAACTTATTAACATTTGAAATCTAGCAAAAAAATTATTTTATCATATATATATAATATATATATATATATATATGTATATGTGTGTTTTTGTTTGTTTTTTTTATATATAAAAAAATCCAATGCCACTTCTAGGCGACCTCCCAACGGCATTAAATTTCAGAACACTAGTTGAGTGTTTCTAATACAACAGCAGAGTGATGGCCAAATTTGACATCTTTCTTCTGAAACCACACTGTGTAAACAATGTTTTTTTGTACAAGTCATAGAAATGCTTTGTTTGTTTGTTTAAAACAAACTTATTTACATTTATTAAAAACTTATAAAATTATTAATCAAATCCATATTAATAATACAGCGTGATTAAAAAAGAATCCCTAAATAATATAATTTTAGACTTTATACTAGACTGCTGCACGTCTGGTGGTTATTTACCACCATGTCGTGCATTAAAATTGTGCAGTACATAACTAGCTGTGGATTACCCCTAATTTATGTGCTATTGAAAAGCTCATTGATGACCAAACTAGTCTGTTTACATTCATTAGGGAAGACCAAGTTTAGGCACTGAAGGATGTTTCGACATCCACCTGTGTCCTGTTGATGCGTTCTGGATGCTGAGTTGGCAGTAAATGGCAGAGTAAGCCATGCTGGTGTTTATAGTCTCAGTCTGACAGCTGCTGCACCGCCGGGATGTTAAGGAATGTCTGCATTTTACAAAGTAGCTAAACGAGGACAAAGAGACGATAATAAATGACAAGACTCTTTAGTGAAGCCTAATGGCGGTTTTGCCTCTGCTGACATCCAAATGGTTGGCGTCCCCCCTGTCTGGAGTCGGTTATGCTTGGCCTCTCCCTGCTGCTGTGTTTTGTTTTGGAAGAGACAGTGGGTGAGATGTGAGTCTGGGTTGGTGGGAGGGAGGGAGTCCCGCCTTGTGCACACAGACATACCCACAGCAGACATTCATGCTTTGTGCCCTGCGCTCTTTTGATGATGGATTCCTTAATCTGCCTGTCGACTAGATGGCTTTATCTTAATTGTCGTCTAGGATTCTTGGCTTCCTGTCCCTTAGCTCTCGAGTTCATGTCCTGCTCTCTTGAATGGCTGTACGCTGGGTCCAGAATTAACTGTTTGGCCTACATCTCAATGGCGGGTGAACTGGGAAAATGTACCTGCTATAATTTCTTAAGCCCTATTTGGACATTTTTGACAGAGGCCAAATCCATATGATAATTTAATTGCTGTATGAATGCACATCTCTGAGCTTACAAGAAGGGATCAGTCCCTTCCCTGTTGCACTTTGCGTTAATGTGAATGCATGTTAAATGCGGACACTTTTATTAGTGAAATGCTGGAAATTGTTTACAAAAATAATATTACAATACTGCTTCACTACAGTGAATGGAGAAGGAATAAATCACGTTTTGTTCTTTTAAAATGGGCCGTTATTATAGTATGCAATCAAATGTAAAATATTTCTATACATTTATATAAATTTGGGCTTGCACAATAATTTTACTAGTCAAACAAGAGGCCAAATGTTCACCTTATGTAAGTAACAGTTTGGTTAACTTATTTCTGCTAATTTCCACATTTTAGAAATGACATCAATCATTTAGAGAGCTGAAATGCAAGACAGAAACCATTTAAATCTTTGCGCATTAATTAAATGGTCAGGATATTCTTTTCCGATTATTAAACTAAATATGGAGTTATTTATTCATTTAATAAATGTACTAATAATATAACTGTATTTTGCATAATTTATGTTTTTTCCCCTCTATCACAGGATTATTATTTCTGTTTTCTCCTTGCATAGTTGTGACAGTTGGTGTGCCGCAACCAGTTCAGTGTAACTATGCATTATGTGTCTGTTTCTGATAAAGTACGGGACAGGTGGCAAGAAAGTGTTTTACCTATTTGCCAAAGCTAATTTGTACTTGTCTGGCATTTGGTAGGTGTAAATTTAGTGCCCTGGCTGTACTCACATGAATGTATTAATAAGCACACGTGGGCTGATAAATAGCAAAAACAGATTTAGTCTTTTATTTTAGATGCTGTAAATAAGTAGCACTGGTGCTGATGAGAATCTACTGACTGGTCATGCCAGCTCTCAAGGGGCTACATTTACTGGTAATAGTTATTTTGAGTCGATGTAGATCTGTGTGCAAGATGTATGTTATCTGAGATAAGTTTGAAACAGTCCAGTGTGAATGTGAGCACATTTCCCTGCATGTGTCATCTGTGATAATGTGTTAATTTAACAGAGAGGGATGCTTGTTAGAAATTCACTCCCACGTGATTTGTCCATGATTTGTTTCAGTTCACCGCTATTGACAGCATCTGGAACATGCTCGATTACCACAGAAAATCATTTTGATCTGTCGGTAACCGTTTGGAAAATCTGCAGCGGCTCATATTTAGTCAAATAAGCTTCTATCAATTCTAAGGCTGCAACTAACCTTTTTTTAATTGATTAATCTATTGATTAATTTTCTCTAGTTAGTCTATTAATCTAACATTTCCCCCCTGATAGATTATTTTCTGATTTGCCCTGAATAATCCTTTGGTTAACTTACCAATAACCATAACTTCTGGCATTTATCTTTCTACGTTTTATTCAAACAGTGTAGATTTGGGTTAATTGTGGCTATGTTATTATAGTGTTGTTTTTTTAAATTCATTTTTATTTTTTGTATTTTCCTTTTTTTTTCGTTTTCTCATACTAGGTTGTTTGAAAAACACATTATTTTTCACATTTTACATCATTACAGCACCTCGCTCCCCAGTCTGGCATGAATGGCTCGAATATTTCCTGTATCAAATGAAGACCCGCCTTCTGAAATACAAAATGTGTTGTGATTGGTTAGCTGGGCCAGTGTGTGCTGTGATTGGTTAGCTGGGCCAGCGTGTGCAGTGATCGGTTAGCTGGGCCAGTGCGTGTTGTGATTGGTTAGTTGGGCCAGTGTGTGTTGTGATTGGTTAGCTGGGCCAGTGTGTGCTGTGATTGGTTAGCTGGGCCAGTGTGTGCTGTGATTGGTTAGCTGGGCCAGTGTGTGCTGTGATTGGTTAGCTGGGCCAGTGCGTGCTGTGATTGGTTAGCTGGGCCAGGGTGTGCTGTGATTGGTTAGAGGGCCAGTTTGTGCTGTGATTGGTTAGCTGGGCCAGTGTGTGCTGTGATTGGCAGCACTCGGCGCCTGGTCGGGAAATGTCATGCCCCTTACCATAGCCGCCAGCGAGCTTCAGTGTAAATATTGCGTCAAAATCAAATCAATTTGAGCGCGATTTAAACCCGGAAGATTGTAACCACTCTAAGTTCATCTGCTTTGTGAAAACTAGCGTGTCTCCGACATAGTGATAACACTCGTTGCCTTCTCTAGTGCAGCTCAACCAGGTCTCGTCCCATTCGTCGATATTTGTGATATCACAAATCCCAGAAAATATGCGTTGTAGTCCAAACGAGTCGTTCGATGTAGTTTTTGAAAAGTGATTTCTGTTAAATTAAAATATCTCCTTTTGAAGTGGACTTTGAGCTTTGTAACTTTGCAGATCTTTTTTATGCTCAAACAGCAACATTACAGACTAACTAAAGTTGAAAATGTGAAAAAGCATAATAGGACCCCTTTTAAGTTTTAGTAATTTTGTTGTGTGTTTGTCATTTATATTACTTATTTATTTAAATACGTCTATATCATTTTTATTTAAGTTTTTTTGTTGTTTTGTCAGTACATTGAGTTAAACTAAAGTTTTTTAATGTTATTTAAGTTAAAATGTATTTTTATTTAAAGTAACAATTTTTTTTAAATATAGGTTTAGTTTTAGTTAACTATAAACCTGCGGGGTTCCAAAAAAGCATTGTTCCTTAACTATGGTGGTAAGTTCCATTGAACTCTATTGGTAACGACGGAACTTGTGAACTTAGTTGCTTTTGGGAAACGCACACCTGGTTGTGAGTCCTCACTCCTGAAAATTTTAAGATATCTGTTCTGTTCTGTTCTGCAGTTTTCATGCTTGTAAAAAAACTAAATGCTGTATAAACCCAACTGTGGCACTTACATCTGTATTCTAATGCTGAGTAAACACAACCTATTTTCTGCTGTGAATAGTGCTGCCGAGTATGATTTACTTCAGTGCCTAGTGCCGAATGTAATCGGAAATGCACTTTATTTATTTGAAAATGTTGCTTACGCCATCTTAGAGCATAACCACAACGTAAATCTACATTGTTTAGTTTCATAAACAGCTTACAACTTGCAAATGCGCTGGAAAGTGGCGTTGCAATGCTAGTCATTAGTATCTGCTCTATGGAGTCTTCGTTGAGATTTTGTGTGAAACATGACATATAAGCAGGCAACGACAACTCATTGGCTCCCAGTTAAAGATTTCCGACAATTTTGATTGTTGGGTTTGAGATTTTTGTGATGAATCGCGAATTCCTAGCATGCGATGCATTGACGGAAATCATAATGTCAACATGTCATTCTGACTAGGGCTGGGCGATATAGCAAAAAAATTTATCAACGATATAATGTTTCATATCATTCGGTATCGATAATTATTGACATTTTTTATAACCTTTTTTAAAACAAAGAGCAATAGAATTTTAATTTTTTTAAACCACTGTATTTTTTAATTAACACAATTTGAGACAAACAAATATTTTTGTTTTAACAATCAAACACAAAATAAAAATTAAACAAATATCTAATTTCTAATGTTTAATATGCTGATTAAATAGGTTTTAAGGAAACTTTTGTCTTTATTATTATTATTTATTATTATTTTTGAGCAAAATAACGCAGCGCATTTAAATTGTCAATGCAAGGAAACTGTCTATAAAAACATGTGCATTGTCTAAATGTCTGTATAATTTCGTAAATTGCATAAACCATTATGAACAAAACAGCATCATGTATTTATGCATTGCATAATACAAAGAGCCGAATCGTCGATCACTCAGATTGCATTTAAAAACATATGAGATGCAGTGAAAAGGAATAAACCTCCACAAATTCGTGACGTGCTTTCTAAAAGTTTAAACTGTTTTAACTTTGCATGGCTTCATCTCTTGTGTGAGACGCGAGTGCAACAGTCATAGTTGTCTGTCCCAAAAATGTGCCTAATATGCTTTCTTTGTGAATGGCTTGGTTTCGGGTTTAACCTAATCAAGATCTTCTCCGCATTGAGCTTCTATATTTCTCCAATATTTTGAATGAATAACGCGGCAGTGGCACGTCTCGTGGACTAGACTAACAAAACATTAAACTACAACGTCACATACATCATCATCACCACCACATCTCGTTCACCACTGATGACGCTCCCTGACGCACACCTAACATTCAAATGCAAATGTTTATTTTAAATTCGACTAATATTCATTCTTTATTCACAATCTCCTCATCACAGGCAGACACAGCACTAATTTCTGCATGTGTTTGGGTGTGCTGTCTGAATCACTCATAGCAGGGCATAGCGTGGCGCTATTCGAAAATTTTTATACATAATCGAAGAAGGTGTACCGTCGATAAATATCGATACCGTTGTATCGCCTAGGCCTAATTCTGACCCTAATTAATTCTTACATACAAAAATATTTTTAAATGTTAAATTGTTTTGAATCCAGACTCAGTTTAAAAGTGCTACAACATGGTGTTTAAATGAATCGCTTCAAACACTTTTTGTAAAGCAGATGTGGGTCTGATTGTGTTTGTGTAGAAAGCCTGACTGTGCTTGGCGCGTTTGGATCAGGCTTTGCTGAGTGGGCAGAACTTGTTAGCATGATGTTTGCTGAATACCAGATGAAACAGAGGCTCTTCTGTGTGGGGCCAGCGCTGGCTAAGAGCAGACCTCTGTCTGTTTAACGCTGTTATCTCAGCTCCCTTGCGTATGCCACGTAGACCAGCCTGAACCAACAGAGATGGACAAAGAGCCTCTTGTGCTCTCAGCTCACCTTCCTAACAGACAGTCTTGTGATTTCACTTCAGCTGTGCAGTTATCTTAAGCTCATCTTAATGTAATGTTCTCTTAAGGTCATAGGGTGTGCTTGTTTACCATACCATACCATACCGTTTGTGTGTGTGTGTGTGTGTGTATGATCTATGGAAGATCGTAGTAACATATATAATGTATACAGGTGCATCTCAATAACTTAGAATGTTGTGGAAAAGTTCATTTCAGTAATTCAGCTCAAATTGTGAAACTCGTGTATTAAATAAATTCAATGCACACAGACTGAAGTAGTTTAGTCTGTAAAGATAGTAAAGATAGTTAAGTCTTTGGTTCTTTTAATTGTGATGATTTTGGATCACATTTAACAAAAACCTACCAATTCACTAGCTCAACAAATTAGAATACTTCATAAGACCATTTAAAAAAAACATTTTATTGAACATTGGTGGCCTTCTGGAAAGTATGTTAATTTACTGTATGTGTACTCAATACTTGGTAGGGGCTCTTTTGCTTTAATTACTGCCTCAATTCGGCGTGGCATGGAGGTGATCAGTTTGTGGCACTGCACTGCTATGAGGTGGTGTAGAAGCCCAGGTTTCTTTGACAGTGGCCTTCAGCTCATCTGCATTTTTGGTCTCTTGTTTCTCATTTTCCTCTTGACAAGACCCCATAGATTCTCTATGCGGTTAGGTCTGGTGAGTTTGCTGGCCAGTCAAGCACACCAACACCATGGAAAACTTTTGGTACTTTTGGCAGTGTGGACAGGTGCCAAATCCTTCTGGAATATGAAATCAGCATCTTCAAAAAGCTTGTCATCAGAAGGAAGCATGAAGTGCTCCAAAATTCTTGGTAAACGGGTGCAGTGACGTTGGTTTCAAAAAACAAAATGGACCAACACCAGCAGATGACATTACCCCAAATCATCACAGACTGTGGAAACTTAACTCTGGACTTCAAGCAACTCGGGCTATGAGCTTCTCCACCAAATGAGTGGAGAAGGTTTCCAAATGAAATACAAAACTTGAAAAGAGGACATTGGACCACTGGGAAACAGTCCAGTTCTTCTTCTCCTTAGCCCAGGTCCCTAAGACGCCTCTGACGTTGTTTGTCGGTCAGGAGTGGATTAACAAGGGATACGAGAATGTAGCAAAATTCCGTGACCACGGTATGTGTGTGGGGCTCTTGATGCCTTGACCACAGCCTCAGTCCATTCCTTGTGATGTTCACTCAAATTCTTGAATCGATTTTTTTTTGACAATCCTCATAAGGCTGCGGTTTCTCTCGGTTGGTTGTGCATCTTTTTTCTTCCACACTTTTTCCTTCCACTCATCTTTCTGTTAACATGCTTGGATACAGAACTCTGTGAAAAGCCAGCTTCTTTGGCAATGGATGTTTTTGGCTTACCCTCCTTGTGAAGGGTGTCTATGATTGTCTTTTGGACAACTGTCAGATTAGCAGTCTTCCCCATGTTTGTGTAGTCTAGTGAACCAAACTGAGAGACCGTTTTGATGGCTCAGGAAACCTTTGTAGGTGTTTGAGTTGATTAGCATGTCACCATATTCTAATTTGTTGAGATGGTGAATTGGTGGGTTTTGTTAAATGGGAGCAAAAATAATCACAATTAAAAGATCCAAAAGACTTAAATACTTCAGTCTGTGTGCATTTAATTTAATACACAAGTTTCACAATTTGAGCTGAAGTACTGAAATAAATGACTTTTCCACGACATTCTAATGTAGGGGAGGCAACTGTATATATAAGCCGTGCCCTAATACAGTGGGGGAAAAAAGTATTTAGTCAGCCACCAATTGTGCAAGTTCTACCACTTAAAAAGATGAGAGAGGCATGTAATTTTCATCATAGGGTATACCTCAACTATGAGAGACAAAAAAAAATCACATTGTAGGATTTTTAAAGAAATTATTTGAAAATTATGGTGGAAAATAAATATTTGGTCAATTACAAAATTTCATCTCAATACTTTGTTGTATATCCTTTGTTGGCAATGACAGAGGTCAACGTTTTCTGTAAGTCTTCACAAGGTTTTCACACACTGTTGCTGTATTTTGGCCCATTCCTCCATGCAGAACTCCTCTAGAGCAGTAATGTTTTGGGACTGTAGCTGGGCAACACGGATTTTCAACTCCAAAAGATTTTCTATGGGGTTGAGATCTGGAGACTGGCTAGGCCACGCCAGGACCTTGAAATGCTTCTTACAAAACCACTCCTTCGTTGCCCGGGCGGCGTGTTTGGGATCATTGTCATGCTGAAAGACCCAGCCACGCTTCATCTTCAATGCCCTTGCTGATGGAAGGCGGCCTATTTGCAGCTTAGCAACTCAAAATCTCACGATACATGTCCCCATTCATTCTTTCGTTTACACGGCTCAGTCGTCCTGGTCCCTTTGCAGAAAAACAGCCCCAAACATGATGTTTCCACCCCCATGCTTCAAAGTAGGTATGGTGTTCTTTGGAAGTAACTCAGCATTCTTTCTCCTCCAAACAAAGTTGAGTTTTTACCAAAAAGTTCTAAATTGGTTTCATCTGACCATATGACATTATCCCAATCCTCTTCTGGATCATCCAAAATGCTCTCTAGCAAACTTCAGACAAGCCTGGACATGTACTGGCTTAAGCAGAGGGACACATCTGGCACTGCAGGATTTGAGTCACTGGCGGCGCCAGTTGTTGTTAATGATGGCTGCCTTTGTTACTTGGGTACACAAGCTACTCTGCAGGTCAATTCACAGGATCACAAGTGTGGGTCTGGGATTTTTGCGCACAGTTCTTGTGATCATTTTGACCCAACGGGGTGAGACCTTGCGTGGAGCCCCAGATCGAGGTAGATTATCAATGATCTTGTATGTCTTCCATTTTCTAATAAAAGTTCATTTCTTCACACCAAGCTGCTTACCTAATGCAGATTCAGTCTTCCCAGCCTGGTGCAGGGCTACAATTTTGTTTCTGGTGTCCTTTTACAGCTCTTTTGTCTTGGCCATGGTGGAGTTTGGAGTTTGACTGTTTGAGGTTGTGGACAGGTGTTTTTTATACTGATAATGAGTTCAAACATATGCCATTAATACAGGTAACGAGTGGGGGACAGAGGAGCCTCTTAAAGAAGTTTTACAGGTCTGTGAGAGCCAGAAATCTTGCTTGTTTGTAGGTGACCAAATACTTATTTACCGAGGAATTTACCAATTAATTCTTTAAAAATCCTACAATGTGATTTTTGGATTTTTTTTTCTCATTTTGTCTCACATAGTTGAGGTATACCTATGATGAAAAATTACAGGCCTCTCTCATCTTTTAAGTGGGAGAACTTGCACAATTGGTGGCTGACTAAATACTGTTTTCCCCCACTGTAGAAGATCTGTTAAAGTTGCAAAGATTAAAGTCTCAAACCCAGAGAGATATTCTTTCTAAAAGTTAAGACTCATCCATGCCTTCCTAAAACGCCTCATTCAAACATGCCCCCACAAATCTACGTCACTGTGCTAGACGAATTGCATAAAGAAAGGAGGCATAACTTTTATTCTCACTAGTATTGTTGCCGCCGCTGCCGTGGAGACGCTCCGTGTTTCCAAATATTTCGCTTGATGTATTCGGCCAATCACAATGCACCGGATAGCTGGCCAATCAGAGCACACTGTTCTTTTCAGACCGCATTGAGCATTTATAAACATTTTTTTTGGCATTACACCAAATACACAAAATAAATGGTCTTTTGAAAACGTCAATGAACCATTAAACGTACTACAAACTTTTTTGTTAAAACATTTTTGGAAGTTGCAAATAATGCAAGATTTTGAAATAAATGTTACAAGAAAATGTCAGCTTCTAAAATTCAGTTTATTCCTTTGTTGTTGACGTCATTATATGTATTTGTGAAATATACTAATCATTTTTGAGTGGGAATAGTTTGAAAGTAAATGCTACTCCATGTATTTCACTGTGGTTTATCATGCTTTAACTAGGAGTTGCACCAGTTTTCCAGTTGAGAAGTTAAAAATAAAAATAAAGGGAACCAAGCTAGACAAATTACTGACTTGTCAAGTAGTTAAATTTTTTTTAAATCTAATGTACTTACAACTTTGTATGATTTTAATATCAATTGCATTATTACAATTAAGTTACATTATCAGTGGCCGTAAATATGTATTTTAGGTATGAGAGTGGCATTTGGGATTTGGCTAGTCTTGGATTATTTTTGATTGGCCATTGGGCTAGTTTTGTTTCGCAGACTTGGTAACCCTGATCCCGGGATGCGCCTCATGAAGCTTGTTTGAAAGAATGAATCAAATGTGCAGAGCTGTGGTCTAGATAAGAAATACAACATTTTAGTTTAACGTAATTCCAGTACCTCTATTTGTAATTACATAACTCCCAATATCTCCAATATCAATATCCAATGCTTCACACTGACTGTCCAGTCAGAACAAACATTATTGTGGTTAGTGTCACAACACAGCTGACCTCTGCACTGACGCTCAGACGCCTCTTCAGCATTGCCTTCCCTCTTACACACTCTTTCATTAAGTTCTTCTTACCCATATAGAATGAAATTGAAAGTGTGACCTGGTTTGTTTTTTTGCTCTTTTTTTTTATTTTTTTTTTCCTTGTTTCTTTTGCAGGCAGCTGTGTGAAGTGCAACAAGGCTGTGTATGGAGCGAGTCAGGCGTGTCAGGCCATGGGCAGCCTGTACCATGACAGCTGCTTCACCTGCAGCGCTTGCAGTAAGTGTGTGTGTCATACAAACTCACTCAAGATATAAGCTCGCTGTCATACGAAAGTAAACACGGGGGCTGCTGAAGTAATCGTTTACACATTCATTTATAAGCTGATGTGCCGCCGAAGTCAGCGAATTCGTGAGCAAAGATAAGAGGACACGGAGCAAAGTTTTTAAATATTTACGATAGGACCCCATAAGTTTAGCTTGTCACTGCTATAGTTATAAGTTCAACACCTCTGCGTCTCTCCACTGACTACATCCACAACTGTCTGTCATATTCATCGAGTGATCATACCAGCATATAAAATCTTTGGAGTGACTCCTGTCAGTGCAGAATTATGACGAATGTCCATCTTGTGTGATGTAAATGTCGCATGAATTCCGATATGACCGTTCAGATTGCGGTCGCATTGCAAATCATCTGACCTGAATCGGATTTAGGACCACATATGGAAGTGGCCAACTCAGAATCGCTAAAGATCAGATTCAATGTGGTTGTGCGTTCACAGTGTCCTGAACAAAAAAAAAAAGCTTTTTTTAATGTTTTTGAAAGAAGTGTTTTATGCTCACAAGGGCTGCATTTATTTGATCAAAAAATACAGTTAAAACAGTAAATATTGTGAAATATTATTGCAATTTAAAATAAAGTGCTTTGTATTTATAATTTTTGTTGCAGCTGTTATAATGGAATCGTTTGTCCCTGTTTGTTGCTAATATGTGTGTGCACAGATTTATGTTTGACGGTCAAATTTGAAGCTGTAGGTCTGGTCTGTGTTGGATGTTAGACTTCATCTCAGTTTGTCTGTGTTTTGTAAATGATTTAGCTTGTGGTTCGGGCATATATGTGTGTGTTCAGAGCATATAGGCTGACAGGAAACAGCACTGGGTCTGACTGAACTAAACTAAACAGAGCCCATGCACTGCAGTGAAGTTCAGATAAACCTTCATTCCATGCATTCATCCAGTCTTGTTGCCTCACTCTTTATTTAGCTCCGCTCTGGCCCCTGGGACTGGCAGCTATTTGAAGGAAAATGAGCATTCCTGAGCTTCTCCTCTGCATGACTGCCTCTGACCCACAGCGTCGCTCTCCGCAACGGCTCTTTAGTTCTCTGTGTGTGTCCAGAGTCTTGTTATGAGCGCAGTAAACGTGTACGTGTGTACCTCCACATGTTTACACGGATTACGAGACTAAAGATAGTGAGAATGCACAGCGCATAGTTGTGCAGGAGAGAGCGGTTGCCCACTGGAGGGGAGTGCGGGGAGCGTGCGAGTGAGGTGGGCTGACGGGTCCGATGAGCAGATGGAGGAATGTCTGATGTGTTTGGTCAGCTGGAGCCAGAGAGGGAACGAGAGAAACAGGTGTTTGATCTCCTGGGTCAGAGTGCAGTACGTAAATGAAGACACGAATGCTTGGCCAATGCATTGCAAGTGCACAGTCCCTCTGTACATACATACCAACACAGTAACGAAAACGGATTTCGTTCAGCTGTAGGACTCTATACCATCTGTGTAAATTTACCAAATTCACTTTTTTTTTTTCTGAAGGTTCTGTTTTTTCAGTTTTAAATAGTATAATTATTCTTATGATAATGGGTTCTATTTATTGTTCAAAGTAAATTTAGTATAAAAAGATGATCTACCGTATTGGCCTGAATATAAGACTACCCCCCTTTTTCCAGATGTACCTTTCGGAAAAAGGCTTTTTAAAAACCAAATCTGTTTTTTCCTCAGTAAAACACATTTTGACTTCAATTATTTTCATATATCATATTTTTCCTATTTTAATTTTTGAAAGTATGGTAAAAACTGGTAAAAATGTACCAACAAATCACATTTAAAAAATATACACTTTTTGATATACAATTAAAAAAAAAAAAAAAAAAGGTATAGCCCATCTGAATTAGGAGATTAGGCTATCCAACTAATAGTAGCCTACCAAAATCTTATTACAGTAGAAGTTAAATCTTACTGTAGTTTTCAAATCTGGGTAATGTCTTACGTTTTAAAATCACAAAGAGAGTTTGGTCCCATCAGGTTAACGTGACAGTCACGACTCATGCATCTGTAAGCTTTTCTTTCTCTTTAGTTTTTACTCGCGATCTTTACAACACGCATTACGTTACGTATTGCATGGGACACTCGTTTTATGTGTATTTGGAGCCACTATTGTTGTGGGTTTATTATTGACATGTCAAAGTCTAGACCTGAATATAAGACGACCGCGTTTTTTCAGATGTTTTTCCAAGAAAAAAAAACATCGTCTTATATTCAGGTCAATACAGTAAATGTAAATATGAAACTTTACCGTTTCACAAACACTTATTTTGTTCCCAAAATACGTTTATTTCTAAATCTATGTTGCCTGTTTTTTTTTTTTTTTACTATGGATTCCATTTTAATGTGTTAATTAAATTTGAATAATCAAAACCATGTCTGATCATTTGAGATCAATGAAACTTTAACAATGTTATGTTTTACGTTATGCTATTATTCTGTATTCACAATTTCTTCAAGTTGACTCAAACGTTTATTTTGACAGGTTGCCGTAAAGACCTTTTCTCGTGTTCCTGTGTGTGTATATGATGGTAGTTTTTTTTTTATTAAATACATCTCATTTTTATGACTAAATTCTGCGATTCGGTCCATGTTAGAAATCATAGAGCCCTACAAATGTCTGTGCCTTTAAAGGGTCCTATTATGGTTTTTCACTTTTTTAATTTTAGTCAGTGTGTAGTGTGTTTGTTTGGGCATTAAAAAGATCTTCAAACTTACAAATATCAAAGTCCACTCCAAAGGGAGATATTTCGTTTAAAAAAAATCCCTTTTCAAGAACTACAACGAACGGCTCGTTTGGACTACAGCGTTTGTTTACCAGGCTTTGTGATATCACAAAGTGGCCCATAAGAATATCATTAAAAATAATTCCCGCATACAGAAATTCGAATGGTTGGGGGGTGGAGAGGGGCGAGCTTGTGGTTAGAACGCTTGGTTGAGTGCATCAGATGAGACGACGAAGAAGAAGTGCTGCTGTAGACTCAAGTTATTACATATGCACCTGAATAATTATGTATGTAACAATTGTGAAAACTTTTTTATAATAAATTGCTGACAGTACAATACTGTACAGTGATGTAATCTGCAGAATTTACACTTCAATTATGAGACTACAGTGTTTCCCATACATTGAGCGCGGGTGTTTTTATATCACTGTAATTCTGAAGGAAACCGACTGTCTTCAGAACATTTTGAATGTCATTTTCATTTCATCTTGCATGAAATGTCTGATAAAGCAGCGTTTGTGAACGGAGCGCTGCTATGTGTACAGCCGTTACCGGGGAAGCATTTGATCTCATACACTCCAACAGCGCCTCATGCTGGCAGAGAATGAGTTTGCATATATATATGCCGCCTGGGAAACACTGGACTATGGCATAAATAAATTCAACTGTATAACAGTTTCACTGCAATTCATGTTATAATGTTAGAATTAAATAACAATAAAAATAATACATATGCACTTATCTGTACATAGTAAAATCAGTTATTTTTAAGCGGTTGTTGACAAACTATCTAAAACGTGATTTAGGCAAAAAAAAAACCACAACTAACGTTTACCAATTTAATATGTACTGCAATATTGTGCGTGCAACGGTTTACTGCGCGATCCGACCCTCGCTTAACAATATCTCTGGGTCGGAATCCCCGGCTTCAGATTGATATGGCAATAGTGACGCCAGCTTAATAACCTGCTGCTTGGGCAAGGGGGGGGCAGTATTGTAAACACAGTCTAGGCTGTTCACCCAATCAACACGCACTGGGAAGCTAAACAATTCCACTCATTTCGTTTTTCAGAAGGCGGGAGTTCATCAAACCCTGGAATTAATCGACGCCGTTTGTGCCAGACTGGGGACAAAAGGTGTTGTGTAATGTAATACTGTAAAAAGAAATGCGTTTTCCGAACCACCAGCATGAGAGGATTTCTAGTACACCACACAAAACACAAATGCAAGGACATGTAAAAGAGCATAATAGGAACCCTTTAAAGTTATTCCAAACTGTTTTACCGTGCTCAATATTCAAGAACATCTATGTTCCCCACTCCACTTAAACCGAATCACTCAAAAAATAGCAATACAAATAATAAACATTGGGTCATGTCTCCTCTTTTTTTGTTTTTCATTTTGGAAAAATTCTAATATGTTTGCTTTGTGCATGTTTTGAATGCTTGATGTTAATTGCACTATGTAAGTCACGGAAAGTTTCCGAAAAAATGCAACATATATTCCAGAAAATACAGTAAATAGACACCAAACTGGATAAATGTTGGGCTGTAATTTGGCCATAGTTTTAGCCATCAGATACTGAAGACACTTTGTAAATGATTTATTGTGCAGTATAGACTAGTGATGGTAAGATTCACTGATTTGCATCAGTGCAAAGTTAAAGACGCGATGCATCAATTTAAAAAATGTTGGCATTTGTATCACGATGCATCGCTTCTAACATATTTTGCATTGGTAAAAACTATTCATATATAATTAAGTAGATGCACTATATTTTTATTATCTAGAAAGTGACCAATAATTTGTGACCAATATTTTATAAGTAGATTGATTTCTCCTCTCTAAACTCTCTCAAGCGCGCTCTCTCATCACCGCCGCTGCTGCGTGAATATGACGAATCACAATAGTGAGACCGAGGCATGTCCGAGAGTACATTAGATTGACATGGCTTCTGTTCTGAACTAGGGTGGACCGATACGTGCAAGTTTCCAGGACGCGCTCGGCCAGGATTCTAATGACTAAAAACTAGTTTTGGCTTTGTGGTGCAGACTGATCAGTGTTTGACATCAAAGTACCTCGAGTGCATTTTGAAAGCATAAGGAACCGTTTGTATGGTATTTTGATGTCATACACCGATCGTTCTGCACACACAAACAAAGCCAAAACCTAGATATTTAAGGCAATATAGAAATCCTGGCCAGGACGAGTCCTGGGAAAATGGAGTTATGGTATCCCTGTCTGAACCAAAGAAATAAAAGCAAACTATCTGTACTATATTGAATTGCATAGCATCATATTTTTTCTATTGCATCATATTGCATTGAATCGCATTGTGTTGAATTGAATTGAAATCGGATTGTACGCACATAAAGTGGGGGATTAGTATATGATGCACGCGTACGTTCGGTTTGCACAGCTGCTTCATATGTATCTTGAATGTATTGTATCGTTGGCTATGCATCGAGATGCGTATCGAAGTGCCCTCAATTATGGAGATGCGCATCCTTAGTATAGATGTCTTCTGTGATTGTAAGTCCACAACTCAAACTGTCAGCGAGCTCAAAACTACAGTGTCCTAGTTTTGGCGTGTCACTCAAGTTGCTTAATATAATTTATTCCAAAAAAAAAAAGTTTTTTATGTTGCAGATTGAGCTGGATCAATCCTCTATGCTCAAACTGATCTCTCAGTTATATCCTACAGAAGAATTCTTGCTGTGTTTAGATCAGAGGGCTTCGTCAAGCAGAGAGACTTAGAAATAGCATCATAGACTACACAAACGGCCCATATAAGGGAAAGTGTGAAGGAAAACATCGCAAAGCCCCCATAATACTTAAAATCTCAACAGGCAGAGAAGAAATGCTTTGATTTCTGGCTTCTTTTTGGACACGCTTCATGGACTTCAGAAAGTTGTGCAGGAAATGGCATAGTCTGCTGCAATAACTAGTGCAAGGGAAGTATTTTACATTTCAAACTACCTGCTTTGAACATCAGATGAGTCTTTGTATGTCTTTACTGAACACAAGCTCATAGAGAGTAACCCAAAAGTAACTGACTCTACCACTCCCAAACTCTTTGTCTTCTCTGGACAATCAAGATTTGCCACCTTGAACTCAATTTGGCTAGTTTTGTGGCTTCTCTGTGAAGGCAGAGACGCCAGCAGTGGTTTGTGTGAAGGGACAGAAGATCATTGTTCTGGAGCTGTTAGGAGGGCAGCTTTGTTCGTGACCCAGTCCATGGGGTGTTCAATATCTCGGCTACCCCAGGTGTGTAGTGCCTGATATTTAGTGTGTGTGTTGTGTGTGAGTTTGTGTGGTGTCTGAGTGTCTTTGGTGAGTGGTAGTATCCGTATCCTTGCCTGTGTTATTATGTAGGTTGTGTGCAGTGGCCTTACAAACGCCAATGCATTAGATAACAAAATAACAAAGCAATGGCATCTTTGGTTATCTGAACAATAGGGGTTGAACAACTTATTTTATGTGATGAAAGTAGAGTAGACGTTGACTAGTCGCTGATGACGTCATTAACTAATAAGCCTGAAACTTGAGCTGAGACACGAACACCTTGTGTAAAGTATGGGGAATATGACACAGCGTGGCCCACATGCTAGTGCTCAATAAGACGGTCATCAATTGTATCAGAACCGAGCGATTAAAGACCACTTCTGATAATAAGCGTGTTTAAAATGTGATTTTGTCGCCATTCAAATTATTGAGCATCCGAATAAAGATAACAAGTGGTCTGTGGAGCGCGTAGGCGTATGTCATTGTTATTTGTCATTTTTAAAGCCGGTTTGGAAACGGACATGAATTAGTGTAATGGTTGGGTGCGAGTCTCAAAAATTTGCTTATTTTTGTTGCCACCCTCTATGGGACCAGAGGAACAACCTGTCGTCATCAAGCTTAAAGGTGTCATGACAGATGGAATTGAAAGTCGATTAGTCTGGTTTGCAACCCTACGTGAAAATTAGTTTGAACTTATTTGTCTCTTAAAGGGTTAGTGCCTACAAAAATGGAAATTCTGTCAATCTTTTGCTTCACTATCATGGGTTACAATGCCTATAGGGACTTTTTTGCAGAGCTTTAAAAGTATTTTAAAGAATGTTGAGGTCCAAACAACATTGGACTCATTTACTTTCATTGTATATAGACAAACACACAAAAACTTTTTCATTTTCATTTTTTCAAAATGTCTTTGGTGATCCACAGAAGAAAGAAAATCATGCAGGCTTAGAACGGACTGTTTGACAGAACGCAATGGAAAATAACAGATCACAGAGATCATTTACAAAGTATTTTCAAGTTTAAACATCCTTAAGAACATTCAAGATCAGCCATGTCTTATAAAGGACATATTTATAAAGTCATTTTCATTTGAATTGAATTTGGAGGGAATGTTTTAAAGAATGTGATCACACTATTTCTCAGATAACGTTCTTAAAGAGATAATTTGCTTAAAGCACACATAATGTGGTATGTACCAAATTAAACAGAAGTGAGTGGCTGAATTACATGATAAATCAGATGGCTGAATTCCAGTCTGCATTGCTAACATTTGGTGAACATCATTGAGATGCATGTAGCTAAAGCTCTTGAGTGCAAAATGATCCATATGCGTCGACTCAGTACAAGTATATGGCAGTCATTAGTTTTGTAGTCCTCCCCAGAGGAGGTGGGCGGGCTTTATTTTCGTTCTGAGGGACATGGAGTCAGAGATGGTTGTTTTCTAATAAATTCTGTGTTTTTGTCTCTCAGAATAAAGCTAGGTCAACTGGAGAATAAAGTTTAGAGCGTTTCTCTGGGAGTCATAAATCGTGTCATTCACATTCATCCAAGTTCCAAAAGCACCTATCATTAGCTGGCGCAGGTTCAAAGATAGTTCGTGACTCTGTAAGGTATATCAATAGTTTAGAGGGGCTTTTTTTGGGGGTGGGGGGGGGGGGGGGGGGGGGGAACACATTAACACCATTAGAAGACTACTTTTTGAAGGGGCATAGATTTTTTTTTTAGTTAGAGGTTTATTAGTGATTTTTATTGCGATTAAGCGTGGTTCCAAAATAAAAGTGTATATATAAATTAATATATATGTGTGTGCTGTCTATATTTATAGTTATATTAAATACACACCCTACAAGTATATATTTTGCAGAAATATTTGCGATTTATTTACTGTATATATTTGTATTCAAAACTTTTATTTTGGATGTGATGAATCGCGATTAATCGTTTGACAGCACTAGTTTTTATTGTAGCTTATGTTTTTTTTTTGGTGGATTTGTGTGCTTGCTGGTTTTTGAATCCCCTGTAAGCCTCAGACATCCTCTCATGAGTATAGTGAGTGTGTGAAAAGTCTGTATTTACTCTCATCTCTCTGGAGAAAGATGAACTCATTCCTTTGGTGCACATCTCCCAGCATTCCCTGGGACTAACATCTGTTTGCTGGCAACAAACTGATCTTTGTCTGTGAGCTTTTAACCCAGAAGAATGTCTTGTCATTTTCTCACATACTGCCGATTGTCTATTGCAGACTTCCATGCTGACCAGGCTTAATAATGTAATTGTTGGTCTTGGAAAGAAGAAAAAAAATTAAGTAGCACAATATAGTTTTCAACATTGCTAATAATCAGAAATATTTCCCGAGCAGCAAATCATCATATTGGAATGATTTCTGAAGAATCATGTGACACTGATCACTGGAGTAAACGGCATCACAGAAATAAATTAAATTTTAAAGAAATTTTAAATGGCACTTATTATGCCCTATTATGCCTTTTTACAAGATTTAATATAAGTCTTAGGTGTCCCCAGGATGTGTCTGTAAAGTTTCAGCTCAAAATACCCCACGGATCATTTATTGCATCATTTTGAAAATACCTATTTTGAGTGGAAGCAGAAACACTGCTGTTTTCGTGCATGTCTCTTTAAATGCAAATGAGCTGCTGTTCCCCGCCCCCTTTTCCAGAACAGGGCTGAGCCTTTACAGCTCGTTCTCTGATACTCTGCTACAATAAGCAGCTCGCTTTGGTTTTGTGATTTTCTCATGTCTATCACACTGACATGTGTTTTAAACCTATTATTTTAAGCTTGATAGTACGGTTTTCTGAGGCGACAACACGATAAGAAAACTGCCTGTCATGAATGGCAATGCGAGTAATATACTCTACGGTGTCTAAGTCATGTCTTATTGGACGAGTGCTTGAAACGATCAACTACGCACAAGTTTGTTAACACCAGTAAACTGTCGTGAGTGTCGCCAAAATACAGCAGTTTATGTCGGAGCCGGTCACACAGTTGGATCGCAATGACTCCCTGTTTATAGTGATCTGTGATGGGGGTGTAGTCAACATCCTTATCGCGTACTACTATCGATCTGATCTCTTACTGACTCTCTGGTCTCCTTGAAGGCTGGGACCACAATTGAGTCTGTTGCTCGATCAGCAGAGCCAAAAGAAACAGAAACAGATTATCATGCTCTTGTCCTCACACTTTGTTCGAACTGCTAGACCCGCTGAAATGCGCGCCCTGTGACACACACCATGGGCTAGAGATGGTGGGTGCCCGTGCCCCTTCATGGCGGGTGGGTGGGTCAATATAACTCAGCCCTCTATCTCCCTGATGTTCACTGGGGGAGGCCATCTGAGCGGCTCGTTTTTTCCGCCGCTTGCAGAGAAAGGCTTCCCCTGAAGAACTTAGTGGTGGTCCTGACCCCTTTCGTTTTCTGGGGTGGGGTAGATGACACTGGAGGCCCGGGCTCTGTCACTAAGGGTTAGTTCACCAAAACCGAAATGCATGGTGTGTTGGCACTCACACCCCGAGGCATCCTGGTGTATATGCTTTCTGTCGGATCCGACGCAATCCAGTCGGGTTATATGAAACAGTGTCCGGCTATCCAAGACTCTTCATGCCGTCAGAGGGTTGTTGCAGTGCTTAGTCCAACGACGAAATCGGGGACAATATAAAAACGTCGTCCCATCATAAACCAAAGGGTCGTCAATAACGCTCCGGGGGGTGAAGGCCTTCTGTAGCGAGTCGATGTGTTTTTGTATGAAAAATATCCATATTTAAAACATAATAATCAATTGAATGTAGCTTGCGCTCACTGTTGTAAATGTAAGCAGTTCTGGGCGGATGACGTATGAGGTTGGCTTCAGTTTGTTTTCTATTCTATTCTATTTTATCAGTTTAAATGCTTCAGTTTGTTTTTGTTATATTATATTATTATTACGCCTGGATCTTCTAAACTAATAAATAATTGACTTGTTTGTAATGGCGTCTCTTGCTGACTCATCAATAGGATGTATTTATTTGATTGGACCCTACACGTAATACCAATCAATTAATCTTGTGATCAAACCTTATTGCATGTCTAATGATTGGTTTCTTTTAATATACTTGATAAAATAGATATTTATTCCCGTGAAGCAAAGCTGCATTTTACATGCTTTATTTCAAAATAGCAATCATTCTGAAAAAGATATGTAGTTAATGTCCCTTTTCTCATTTAAACACATTCTGTGAATAACATCAGTATAATTGCTTTTATTTTTTATACAATTACTGACACACCAAGACTGAGTCGGATATTAGTGATATAGGTAACCATACAAAATTGTCTTTTGAATATTAACCACTGTTGTTTTAACTCGTGTGTCTGTAAAAGAATCACTGGAAAACATCTCCCAGTGTCCCACACCAATCTTCCGCAGCACACTGTTTCCCAAATGATTCGAAAGTCAGCATATTGGAAATGATTTGTGAAGGATCAGTGCCACTGGAGATGGATCATGCCGCTGAAAATTGCTTTGATCATAGGAAAAAAAATATATATTGTAAAGTTATAAAATAGAAAACTTGAAAGATTTATAAATTGCAATAATTATTCCACAAATTCTTGTGCCCTACGGCTACCCGTCTTTTATTAACACTAGCAATCCTGATGGGCATAAGACACTTCTGTACTAAACATTATTGCTCCAACACTTTTGAAAATGGCAGTGATATATATGTAAACCCAAAACAGACAAAAAATTCTCAGGTAACTAAAAAATGCTACATCATTTAGTCAAAGGTTTCAAATTCAAATAAAAATCGCACAATTAAGTAAAAGTTACAACACTTTGTTGTAGAGGCTATAGATGTGTGCGCTGTAAGGTCTGGTTTAAGATGTTTTTGATCATAGGTGGCCGAGAAGATGTCTTTAAAGCAAGACGCCCAATAGAGAAAAGCTTTGCTCAGCAAGTAAAAAAATTAGAGGGAACATTGGTTACCGCTGTAAACAAAGCAGCGTTGCGCTAAGGGAACACTACTTTACTTTGCCTCGGTCAAACTGAGCACGCTGAGAAAATACCACGTAAACTTTTCTAAAGATAGTCAGTTTCCCTCAGAGATACATTCATATAAACTACTCCAATTGACCTATCAGTAAGCCCCATCCCCCTTAGTTACTGTTGCTCATTCGGACAAACAAACAGAGTTACTCACTGTCTTACAATGACAGCTGTCAGAGAAAACCTTCTTCCGAGGTGTTTCTGATCAATTTGGGACACGTATGGACCTTCAAGTGGGACTTAAATATGCCATGGAGGGATATATAAAAGATATTAAAATAAATAAGTAAAAATACAGATCACAATGCAAACAGGAGAATTATGTTACGGTCGTCACGATCTCAATGACAACATCCCGGATCAACACCATTCATATACCACAGAGTAAGATTAAATTAAATGTAACCCGATTAATCTGGGAGCGGCATCTCTGATGTTATCGGACTCTTCGTTATGTGATTTTATGACATTTCACTGCCCGGTCAGTGACTGAGAGGCCGTTCGCTATTAGTTGGATAAAGTAGCATTGGACGAGTTCTCAAGACTAACTTAACGCTACGTTGGCTATGTTTTAGCCAGATGATGGGTTGCTGGAAGCGACAGAAAAACAAGGGGATGGACATTATGCTCTACGTTGAGCCTGAAAATGTATGTCTATATGAGCGGTCTGATAACACAGTCAAATGAAAGACCTTTTCATTTTCATTGAGTTTGGGGTGAATGCTTAGGGACATTTTGCTCTGTTTAGTTTGGGTTTAGGAAATGGAATAAAAGTTACATTGCCTATCATTCCGGATAATGGACTTAGTGTTACAAGTACCTAGGCACATCGTTTTCCATTGTTGTAGCATAAATACCATTAAACGATGCAAGACTTGGATCTCCAAATGTGTCATCTATGGCTCTTGCAACCTACAGTGTTCGAGTTCTACTTATGCCGTGCAACTGAATACTGAATGCCATTGACTCTCTGCGGTCGAGGGGTGGGCTTCGAGTAGGTCATTGTTACCCACGATTTGTTTTGGCATCGTTGCAAACCGATTGGATGTCACCTATTTGCATCTTGTTTCAACCGTGTCGCATGTTAAGCGCTGAGACACTCTGTAAACGATTACTTTTAATCCAATATCTGCCATTGACACTGGTAGTGTTCGATTACTGATCTCGCGGCAAGTCTCTCCGCATGCTGATGTACTTTCGTAATGTTTATGATGAAAGATATTTCTACTATTTGAATAATTGATCCCTTAAAATCAGAAGACCGGTCTCTTCCTCGCGACACTGCTCCTGTTCAACACTGAGCTTAGGGCATGAAAGCAAGGGCCGACAGCTGGAAGACTTATATAAGAAAACTGCCGTTGTGTTCCCTACTTGGTCATACTGAAACCATTAAGCGTACGGGCAATGACTCTTGAACTGCAGCATTGCTATCTTTGATTTCTCTAATTGTGACTATCATAGAGCGCCAAAAACCAGGCTTAGGCGAATTACTATCTGATTATAAAAGAACTCAGTCCTCTAGGGGTGCGTCTGATCAAACTGTGTGAGTTTCCTGAACTTTTTTCCAGAGTATAAAAGAAACATCGTCATACCTGTCAACAACCTACCTGTGTTCCACTAGTTGGGACTTCTCTAATTATTGGCCATGCTCAGCCTTCTCTTTAAGTTGTGTCAGACTCATTGTCCCCGAACATGGGTTGATGAGAAATCAGGCGCTGGTCTAGATTCCGACTACAGTCTGTCGCATCCTGCACCTAAACTCTTTATGTAAGATATTGGCTGCATGCTTTGTCACGACCCATCACTCACTTTCATTTAAACGTTCAATGTCATCTGGAAACGGTTCCCAAGCTGAACGATGCTTATAGATTGCTGCTGTCATGTGAGTCTTAAAAAAGCATCGAATTATTCCCTAAGTAGGTATAGGCTATTCAACACTTCTATTTTCTCTACTACGATATTGAAACAGTTGTTGCATCCCTGTTAACGCCTGTTAACAGCACACAACCTCTATGAGCCTTTCTAGTCTGGCTTTCGTCCATTACACAGTACTAAAACAGTCCTGGTTAAGGTTCTTAACGATCTTCTCTTAGCTTCTGATTCTGGTGCTCTCAGCACTCTCATTCTGTTAGACCTCAGCTCAGCTTCTGACACTGTTTGTCATGAGATACTCCTCTCACGGCTTTCAGCAATTGGAATTACTGGCACAGCCTTTGAATGGTTTTCTTCCTATTTGACCAGGAGGCAACAATTTGTTATATACCAGAAACACAAATCATCTACCAAATCCATCAGTTCTGGTGTAACTCAAGGTTCTGTTTTGGGCCCTCTCCTCTTTAATATTTATATGCTACCAATTGGACAAATAATTAAAAGCTATGGGTTTTAACTTCCACTGTTACGCAGATGACATTCAAATTTATTTTAGCACACCTTCCACCTCAGTGTTTCCTCCGCCTCCATTAACAAATTGCATCAAGGAACTCAAGCTTTGGCTAGAGGCAAATTA